>JAULKQ010069846.1:10074-20868 GCA_032356285.1 Smithsoniella earleae | reverse complement strand
CAGAGCTGATACTTCCCGAATTGAAGCCACAGAGAGGCGTGGCCTGTTGCCAGGCCCCTGGTACCCACTCATGCAGATACTTATGATCTGTTCTCAATATCTAGTACTTGTGTCTGATCTTGGGGTAATCCCATTATCCAGATGAGGCACTTACAGCCAAACTTGTATCCGGTTAGTAACGTGTCGTAACAGGAACTTGTTAGACCAATTGGTAGAAGGTGTAAGCTTTATCTCCGTGTCATAGGGCTCCCTTATGAGTCTGGGGGGCTCTCAAGGGAAGTGATTCACTCCGGGCCAGGCCCCCTGGTAGCACTCATGCACATCACGAGCATCTGTCCACTTATCTATCTCACCATCCATCTGTATGCTTATCAACTACCGCCGTTTTAATACACTTAAGCTTGATCACGTATGTATTGTGCACAGGACGCAACAGAACTGCAGTTGAAAGTTCAGCGCGGGTTTTCACAGTTGGAAGTTGAATGACACAACCTGCAGGCGTCTGTCTTATCTTGTGGGTGCTTTGCTGGCATAGCTTTTTGTTCAGCTGGAAGGGTTTGGAGCAGATGGTGTGACCAAATAACTGTAGTAAATCCCAGATAGGAGAGAACTGCTAGTCCCCTTCTATCTGTGCTCACCACTGCCTTATGAGGGAGCCGACCACATACCGTGGAAACCACTTGTGCAGATCAATGTCTTCTCTCGGTATGTCAGATGTCATGATATGCTTGATGTCACATGACCAACCCTTATCAGATAGTATGCTGAGAAGCTATTTACGGGTCATCACACTTTTTGGAAGTCTTATGCGTCTCAGAGAATCTGCTGCTGCAGCTCCAAGATTCTGCAGCCGGGCCAGTCAAACCTGCATCAGGGTCTGCTGCTGATCGTCTTGCTGAAGCTGCTGCCGCTGCTGCGGCAGCGGCGTTCGGAAATGCAGAAGCGTCTCAAGGTGTCAAGCTGGCGGCCCGTGCGCCGAGGATGCGTCCTGCACTTGGCGCGCGCGGTGTGCGGGAGGCGTTGTCACGCGCAGGCATTAAGAAAGCGCTGGGTGTCAACGGCAACAGCGATCCGGGCTGATACGTGTACAGCCCTGTGAATTCAGGTTCGTGATGACAATTAATGGCTTGTGAGCCCGTGCAAGATGCCGAAGTGGGCGTTGTAGGTGGCACTCTTTTGAGAACCTGCTGTGGCGGTCTCTCGCACCTCTGGTCACTCTGCACCATTGCTACATCGTCAGTGACATAGATACGTCTGTTGTGCGTATTGCCTGTGCGCGTGGAGCGAAGCTGTGGCTTCTTCCCTTGCCCCGATCACTCGTCGGCCTGGCTTGTGGATCCGGCATGGGCGGAAGGGAGATGATGATGTGGCGTATCACTATTTGACGGGTTGCTTTCTCGTCATGCAACCAAAGGCTTCATACTGCAAGCGTGGAGAGAGGACGGATGTCTGGTACCGGGTTCCCGGTTACTCCCGTCACTGCATGCTTGATTGGCTGTGCTGAATACCTAGATTTTTTGTAAGCCTGTAACGGTTTCTTTTTCAGGGCTCCTGCTGATCCGCTGTTATGTGGATGTGCTGACTGTACATGTTGGCAGTCCTGCAGAGTTGCCTTGGCTTTGTGCTGTTCAGTCAGGCAGGAATGATTTGGTTCCCATGATCAAGTAGGCCCATTCAGTTGATAGGTCGTGGGAAACTCTTCCCGTTTTGACTTGTAAATCTGATTGCACTGTGAATGTATGAAGCAGGAGGCGAGTCAACGTATCTATATGTATGTGTTCTCGTGAATCCTGGTCGTGTTTGTTGGGTCGCATCGTGTTGCGGCTTCGCCCTTCGTGTAGCGTGTTCCTCACAGAGAAGGTCCCAAATTCCCGAAGCCGTCTCGATGAAAATTTTTATCTTCTTCCGTCCCAAGCATGTACTATCCACACCTTCACGGTGCCCCTGCTCCGCGCGGGCACTTGTCGGTTAACTGTCCTCGCCGAAAACAACAGTTTGTGCTCAATGAATGGGAAAACTTGATGAAAGATCAAGTTATAATTTGACAAATTCTTTCCTTGACAACCTTCAGTTGACAGCGCCGCTGAGTTTCAGGCGTATTACGGGTAACGGTTTCGGTCAACCTTTACCCTGACTAAATGAGGAGTAAACCGTCATCGAGTTGGACCGCTTGCGCAAGACATCACCCGATAACTTGGGATATCTTTTATGAAATTATCGACAAGAGAACCAAGAGTTTCTAGCTCGACTGGGATGTATAACGTTAAATATCATATTCTTTCATACGGCAGCGTGAAACTTTGGAAACAAGTCGCGAGCGATGTAACTCAACTTTTGAAAGCACAGATAGATTAGACGTAAATTTGGTATGATTAAACGTGAATGAAGTATCCATTTACACCTGAACCTGCTACATTCGTCGTTTCTGAGGACAAATACCCTTCTCAGCTAGTGCGTCACAGATGCGTTGAGCAAAGCAGTGTCTACCAGTCTCAACAGAGCACACAGGTTTTCCGCACGTATATCTACAGTAAGCGTTTGGATGTGAACAAACACTGCACTTATTCGGAGGTACCACCTTGCGCGTGGGCCAACCAAGCTCCCTACGTCGACTCAATCAACAAGGTGGACGAGTGGCACTACGTTCGGGTAGCTCACGTAGCCGCTGTCAAAACATATCATCTGTTGAACCTTGCAGCCCAGTCCAGCCATTGCACCTGGGGCTCCCTGAACTGCGCTAGATTCGTGTCTCGTAGCGGTTTCATGACTCACTGAGTAGCTATTGGCCCTTATGTCTAGTAATTTAGAGTGCTCCAGACGCTAACTGTTCGACAATGTTGAATTATGATGTACGAAATCCTTATCCTTTGCAGATGTGACTCGACTACGCGCCACCATGGAATGACAGATGGGTTTAGTTATTGAAAAACACACGTCTGCGGCAACTGATTACCTGTTGGTACTTCCACAATCATAAGTAGAATAAAAATCGAGACGATTTTCAAGGTGTCCACGAGCTCTCGCAAAATTTGGGCAGTAATCGATATCGACACAAAGATCGGGTAGTCGCTGACAAGTGTCTGCAATTTCTGACGAGTGATTTGAAGCGTGAATTTGCTGCCAGTTACTAGTTTCCACGTTCATTGACGAAAAGGCAAATGAGCACAGAAGACCCCGGAACCGGTTAACGATGTGACATCCTATGCGTGTTCAAATTTCCTGAACATGCCTTGTAGAAATATGACCTAACAGGCAGGAATTCTATATCTCTGCGGGAATGAGGGCTTAACCCCCATTTGGGTACAACCCTCCATGTTGACCGAAACCATTGGTCTCTATCATGATGTTACTGCACCGGTATCACGTACAAGATCGGCGATCATGGTGTGCTGATGTTACAAGCAAAACGTATTATGTATGTATTACTATGCAAGAGTCATCTAGGTTAGAGAAGTCCTGCTGGATCCTGTACCACATTTCCTTGCCAGTTTAATTTGTACCCTAGCCTGCCAATCCACGGCCATTTGTCCCGATACACGCTTTGAACAGGCAACAGGTAATAATACTTGGGAAAAACACCCTGCTCTTAAACTAAACCGAACCAGGGGCACTGTAATTTCCCTTCCCTCATCAACGCACAGTTTGCCCAGCCTAGAGGACGCAGGCACTACACTAAATACACGAAAAAGCAGTCAATTCTTCAGATAACTGTGTAGGCAATCAGTCAGCATGCATACTCGGAAAACCCCACAACAACTTCTATCAGACGTAGTTTTCAGTTATCTTGTAAGTCTTGAACGTGCAATAACTTTCGAAAGGCTCTTGTTACACTCAGTGGCAAAAGTATCGATCTCCAAACTCTCCAATTCCTGGTACCACTCGCATACTCTTTCCTACTGCTCTATCTATTTCCGTAGTAATCACTTTAACATCCGGAAAGGCCGTACAGAAGTGCTGGATCCCCTCCCTGGACGCAATCAGTGTCAAAAGCAAAATTTTGCTGGGCTTACAGCCTTTGCCCAGGAGCTCCTGCACGCATTCTGCTGTCAAACAACTTGCCTCACCGCTACCCAGCCACCAAACTGGAGTACCAGTATCATGCCGCACCTGGATTGCTCTTGACGCCGTGTTTCCGGTGCCCAGAATAGGATCCATCAGCAGCACATGCCGCTCCGCAATATCATGCGGCAGTTTCGAGTATATCAGAACATCCGGAGCGTCGTCCGCCAACCTGAAGTTCAACGCCGAGAATAAATCAACACCAAAACGGGAAAGCAAAGCAGTTGCTCCACCAGCTGGGGAAGGAAGCGGACTCGTGGCTCAAGGTGCTGCGGGGCTTGGAGGGCTCTTCAGTAGGGGTGGTGGTGGGGCCTCGCTGCGCCGTCGGGGGTCGCCGGCGGTGCACCAAAATCTTGCCGATATCGATCCCCTTCCAGCAGCTACGGAGGGCAGCCTCCATGGCCTCCCCAGAGCGTATGATAGACACTCCACACACCCGTGCCTGCACTGTTAAGCCATGGTACATGGCTCCAGTTGGTGTTGCAATATCTGTCCGCTGAGCTGGGAGCAAGCCCAGGGCATACTCCACCACCTGAACACACAAGCTCTCACAACCGCCAGCAGCTTTCTCATTCCAATTATCATCCAGATACATGCACCCAACAGAAACGAGAAACGAAAAGCTAAATAACAATAGCACTATTGTGGCAACGTGCTGCTGTCTCTGCTTCCCACTGCCAGCTGATTCTCACAGCCGAGGATCACACAAGGTAGGCTGCAGCTACTTGTCAACTATATATGTCCTCTAACGGCACTGCGATGACCGCACACACCGCAAGCACTCTCTCTATTATCCAACACAACAAGCCCCTGTATCCTTACACATTAGCTAGATCAAGAGAGTGGATATTTGGGGCTGCAACAGTGCCATGAAGTATCTGCAGCTTTGGCGTACTTCACCTGGGCAGGGGCAGATCCATTTAGTGACCAGTGGGAGGGCAAATCATCATCCATAAATCTAGACAAGCTCGCAATGCCACTGTGTCACTTGAGCTGTCAATGGCCTGCTTCACTGATGTGTCAGAAGCGACGAGGTCTTTTCTTTGTGTCCAGGCCTGGATCTATTCTACAAATTCTCCGTTACAGGGAACTTTTGTGTACTGTAATGGGAAATGCAATAGTCATGTGTGCTGACACCCACCTAAAACTGTGATACCCAACACTGACACCAAATATACTGTGGTTTTTTTATTGATTCATTTGTTACTGAGCCTCAAACATCATCGTCGATGCACGCACGACGAACCGGATACCCTCACTGCGATGAATAGCCCTGACCCCCGGATAGCATTCGACAACAGATGTTGACAATTAACACCGGTTCCAAAAGCTGATATGCTCAGACAGTGCGAGTTGTACCTGGGATACACTCCCAAAGTCTCAACAACAGTTGTCGCAACTACGCTCATCACTTGTCATGCTTCGGAACACCCCCGCTACACTAGTCCCTCAAGAACAAGCATACTCAAATATAATCCTGTTACCATGCATGAAAACAATATTCCACTAGTTCCCCCTCCGCTGTTAACAAGTATCAGATTTGTGTCAATATCAGATGAGAGTGGATGAATGGATATGACGACAGGAGTCGTTTGTGAAGCAACACGCAGTCTGTCAGTGTCATAGCGAATCAGCTTAAAAACTGTTCCGGGCCTCCGTGTGGTAGCTGCGTGTGCCATGCACAATGTTGATTCTGAGGGCGTATTGATCAATCTTTTGCTTTGAATATTCAAAATCTGTGAGCTGTCAGTGACTGTTGGAGCCTGGCTAATGCGCATGGATGGCCAGATGACCTTTTATTCTAACAGTTAGTCTGAAATAATGAGCTACACAAATAAACCTCGTGTACAGCAACGGGCTGGTGCATATGTGCCAGCCTGTCGATACTGGCACACACTTCCAGCTAGAAGTGACAGTAGGGTGAGCGATGATTGCTTTGCTAAGCACCTTATGATGGTTAGCAGGACTGGTGAAAGATGGGAGCTATTTCATAGAGAGATGGATGAAATTATTGCGAGGGATGAAGCCTAGAGACAACTCCAGGCTTGTCCAGATCCGGACTAGATGAAATCCGACTTAAACCAGATGAGCTCCCTTTAATTTGACGCTTTTCAGGTCTGTATAAAACACACTGTCCAGCTCACACGCATATCGTCTTAACAACACCCACGGACACCCCCGTTGCTTCCACGCCAAGGCTTCAGGCACTACATGATATATGAATGTAATACATAGTGCACAGGAACTTAATATATGCTCTATATGCCACTCTACCTCCCTTGGACTCGTGACTGGCTCCAGTATCGACAAGCTATGACAAAAGCAGCAGTGAGCTGCTGTTCGCCTGTTAACTTGGAACAATTCATGACTACCCAAGAAAAGACACATCACGGAAGCTCTCGGGATTGTTTTATTAAGTCTTCTTCCACTTCACAGTTTGGTCCTCCCATTGAAAGAAGCACTAAAATTGGATCGCATGGAAAGTTCCAACTAACGAGTATGATACATGAATCCGCACGGCACCCAGCAATACCAAACCTCATGATTAAATGGCTTTATGATGACGACGGATTTCGCGCCGATCCTGGTTTAATTTCTGCGAGCTTGTTGCACCAACCACTCTGTTGCGTAGACCCTCGTTCCCTGACGGTGGGCTATGGACACTACCGTGGCTGAATAATGGACACTGTTTTGTACCTGGAGATAAATAAACAGGGTGCAGTGCGGTAGACAATACAGAAATGGGCGAAATATTGAGAGTTGGTTGGTTAAATTTCGAGTGAGGCCACCCATAAGTACGTTCACCGGGATGTGAGCATTATGAAATGGTATGTGATGGTAACGTCGAGGCAAATAACGCCGTGATTGGTACCCGCACAGTGAGCTTAATGCACTCTATGAACACCATTGATAGGACAACCCGAGTTGACGGTTTATTACTTGGGAGTCGTCATCACGCACTAGCTTTTTTGCGACAACGACGTGCTGAAAGAAGTTGAGAGGACATACCAGTCGGATTATTCTATCGGAGAAGAATATAAAGTCTCCTTTGCTTGTATTCCTATCACGCATAATAGTGTGCATCCCGCGCATCTGAAATGTGGATTCAAGCAGATGCAAGTTCGGGTTCTCGACCAGAAGAGGGTCCTTCACCATGTGACTTTGCACATAACCAACGATGAGATCCACCGCAACAATATTATCTCCGTGGTGCCAAGGTATGACGATGTCTGCAATGCGCTTGGACGGTGCTATGAATGAGGCGTGTGCTGGCTTCACGTATCTCCGGTACTGGTCTAGTACATCTTCCATAGAACGGCCACGCTCTACGACATCTCGCTGGATGCGTCTCGCTAATCTAACATCGTCGTCACTGCATGGAAAGGACTCACTTTACACTCTGTTGACAACATCAATCTGCCACAAATTAGTGGCAGTAGGACACGAACACTATAGCACGTCATTAATGCAACACTGAATTATTTTTGCTAAACCAGCCAGGCGAAACGGCAAACATGGGGCGTTATGCGGCTAATGCTTGTGTATGAAGTAACGCGCCGAGGAACTGCGAACCTGTCCACGAAAATCTTCATATGAGCTCGCTGGAGCAAAGACTTGAAGTGTAAAGTCAAAATACCCTCAATTATTATAACCTGCGATGATGTGTTAACACTGTCAGTCTGTACCGGCTGCCAGATATGCCGGAACACAACGTATCTTGATTCCGCTCATTCCGCGTAAAAAGCTAGATGAGAATGAGTATACCATGGATATGTGAACATTCATTTTTTCGTACAACCATGCTCCATCTGTACACGCTGCATCATTGGCCACCATTCAGGCTTGCAGTATTATTCAGTTTTTAGATCAACATGTGACATACCTGAGCAGGTTCAACTCGCCTTTTCTCGGTTTGCGACCTTGAGTGAGTTGTAAAGTCGTACACAGGGAGATATGTAGCTCTGCCCTCGAGTAAAGTATCAATACATCTAGTCATCAGTTGCTCGTCTATTGCACGAGGATTATCAAAGTTCCATTCTGCATGACGATTCCATCATGTTCACGTTAACGCAATTATACATAACACGGCTTTGAGATGGGTAGTACCTCCGCGGTTTGCAAGCTCGTGCTCTTCGGGAGAAAGTGCCTTGTAAAATGAATCCTGAGGTATCAGTGCAACACACTGGTCATGAAGACGCTGCATGATTAAGTTACAAACTGTAGTTTTCCCTGACGCTGTACCCCCCGCGAGGGCAATCACAAATGGATTGCTTGAAGTCTCGTGCCTGAAAGACGCTATCTGCACGATGCGGCACAGATAACTTTTGCGATTCGGAAACTAAATGCTATTACATGCATTCACTTCTTTTTGTCAGCTACGCACAAGCTACGCAGGCTGAACGAAGCGTTCGAATGACGCGGATGCAAAATTGGGCATCATACCGTATCAGGTGACCCTGCCACGCTAGAAAGATCGATTTCCCTTCTTTCATTTTGTCGTGCTTGAATCTGGGTGTATAGAGCACCAAGGCTAGGAGGGTAGGGATCAACAGCTTCCATTACCGAAATCAACTGCTAGTTCTGTGAGGCTTCTTCAACGTCTAAAATTTTGCAACAATGAGGTAGTTAAGTTTTAACCATCTGTACCGATTTTGGCTGCAATGACGTAGCGATTCAAGGACGAACATGCCGACAGCACTTCCACCCTGTCCTCTTCATGCTCCGACATTCAAGCTTCGTAATTCAAGCGTGAGTGCGCCTTTTTGGCAGTATGTTGGGCTGAGGGTTTTGGATTAACTGAAGGGATACTTAGGGACCGGCCCACTAATCCTGTGCCAATTTTGCAGCGCATGTTTTGTTATAGCAGCAGGTAGACCGAAACTTCTATAATGCTGATTCAACCCGGTGAACGCAAAGCATGTCATGTGTCTAAATAAAGTTGCTTCACAGTTCATACCTGGAGCTGGCAAGCGCCTATAAAGTAAATGTTTTACGCTCTCGTCAACGTTGACGCCTCTTGGTGACGCTGTCACACCCGTGAAAATGGATTGAAAACGGGGAATCCCACAGGGCACAAAGATTGTGGATTTAATTCGAGAGACCCTGCACATGATACCACAATAATCTCGAGCATGCTGTAGTTTTTCGCAGTGTTTTCGTAGATGCTGGAGGGGGCTGAGCTTGTAAGTAATGGGTTTGTAAACGTTTTCCTACTGACAAGATGTTGAAAGTGGAAAGTAACATTCCCTTTCCCATGAGGTCACAAATTTAAACCTTTGCGTGTTCAGTGAATGGTTCCTCATTCTCAGCAGAGTTCTTTTCAAAACAATACGTGATACTACTCATTACGAAGTGCGAGCGCAACTCTTCACCAAGCAGTTAGTCTACCCTGAGAAATCATAGCGCAGCTTCCTTTCACAGTTTGCGTTATCATCAAATCATATCCCCATCATAAATCAAGCCAAAAGCAGATGACATAACTTGAGTTTCACAGAAGTTCTTGCCACAGTTGCACGAATCCGATACGGTTCCATTTGAAAGAACCCGGAAATTGAAAGAAGAAAGTATGTCGTGCATAGTGGTTCGCAGTGTTATGGTTTATCATTTATCAAGGAGCATGCATAGAAAAGTGTAAGACCGAAAAGAGTTATAACATAGCACGCCATCTCGTATTGGCAAGGCTCGCGAGGGAAAGCTAATGCACGACCTGAGGACAGGAATTGTTCTCATTCTCATCCTAAATCAATAGGACCTTCTGGATCTTTCATGTTCTTGTGAAAGTCCTCCGTACGTTTAGAAGTATCAGGCAGCACAGTCAACGTCAATATTTCCTCACGTCATGACCAAACCTTGGATTTAGGCATGGGTAGAGTTCCTGGATCACATCTGAGGATTCCTAGAAGTTCAGAGCACTGAAGATTACTTAAGGTGCATTCCAGGCTGTGTTCCTACTAGTAAGGTGGTCTTTGAGTGAGCAGATGTGTTCACATGGTAGCACCTGGCCTATAGTGAAGTCTAAGTGCTGAGATGCTGCAGAATCACTTGGACTAAGGGATTGGCACACAAGACTAGAGAATTTGAACGAAGTTTCCATCAAATTCAAATGTCTCGTTGTGATAGCATTTTGGTTTGGTTCCAGAAATATTCTGAAGAGACTTGACAGTTTGGTTTTGTGTAAGGCATTACCAGCAAAGCACACTTTGTGCGATTGATACACAAAGAGGGCTAGCTCGACATTTATAGCTACATTTTCCTATGATTTTTGGCATCATTCTCAAAGCAGCTACAGGTTACTATGAAGCCAACAACTGTGTTCAATTTGTGTGAATTGACTACCAGGTCACATTGGTTGAGAACACCGCAAGTGATTGGTTACTTTGCCACATTTGTAATTACAACTCTGAGCAACGCACAAATGATCGAATTTCATTGTCTATTTGACTTTTATACTTATTTTCGGAAGCCCAGTCAAATCAGTTCTGGTGAGATGCCTACCGTATGTTCTTTTTCAGTGCAAGCTCAGTAGGCACAGAGAGCTGTTGTTGGGATGAAAAGATTTTCAGTGTCATTGGGGCTGTTTAAAATAAGAATGTTTGTTCTCTTAAAGTACTCTCTTCCTCTCAAATCAATTGTGCATTTTCACCATACACAATAAAAAAAAATAATAATAAAAATTACGGCACTGGTCGACAGCTGTTTTTGTTTGAGCTGATGAAACCACTGCAATGTCAGACA
>JAULKQ010069835.1:1297-20891 GCA_032356285.1 Smithsoniella earleae | reverse complement strand
TGGTCATCTATCGCTGTGAGTAAGCATCTATTACCGCCTGCTGAAGTAGGTGTAAAAGTTCCCATGAGATCTGTGTGTTTAAGCTGCAGCACACCCTCCGCACTAGATAAAGAAACTCGATGTGTCTCTGCCGAATGTTTTGATCTTATACACGTGTCACACATGTTTTTCGCCACGTTTTCCACTGCCTTCACCTCAACATCAAGTCCTGTTACTACATCTTGCTTCACCATGTGTGCCAGTGTACTGTAGCTTAAGTTTCCAACCCTTCTATGCCATAGCTGTGCCTTCTTTGGTTGTTTGTTATATTCCGATACCAGGACCGATCCCGTTAACGATACCGGAATCGAGGTTGTCATCGCTTTTGCATTCGAACGAATATCTTCAAAGACACGCTTTAACGTGAACAGCCTCCCAGTGCATTGGGCTGCTCCGACTGTTGAATTTCCCTTTTTCAGTGTCATCTCTTTCTTCTTACTACATGGCATGATATCAATGCCTCTTTGCATTGCTGCCGGGGTAGAAAATAGGTTGTACAGAGCCTCGGGAATAACCCAAACATCAGAAGGTGTGATGTTCACCCTTTTTTGTCCCAATATAGTGCTCATTTTGATATCACAGCTTCCTAATGCATGCATAACAGACCCATCTCCTATCTTAATAGACCCTCTTCTGCTTTCTCGAAAATGCATAGCTGCTCTGATATCACATATAATATGATGGGTAGCACCTGAATCAACTACCCAATCGGTGCTCTGGAGTTTCTTTTAAGATACATCCCCTTGATCGCTCAAGACCTTTGTAGCTTTGCCAATGTGCAATGGGAATGCCAGTATCACTCATTTCTCAATGCTGATCAATGCTGGCAGGAACCTGGTGTTGCTCCTGGCATGCTGCCGAAGCTGGTGTTCTGACATATCTGTTGGCAACAAAAAAGCGACGTACATCTGGACTGTTTATTTGCTTGCAAGGCTGAGTAGACTCGCAGAAAATGGTGAGTTGTGGGTGCTTCTATCTATCACATCAGAAACGTGAAAGACAAGCCTAGGTATTGTAGTCTACCATTGTAGCACTGTTTGTATCTTTAAACACAGTGACTCCGGACGACAAGGATTCCAACAACAACTTCATGACCCACTTTGTATGTATCGTTCAAGTTAATATTGGTCAAGTCACCTGCGTGAGCTCTATCATGATTCCTGAGTACATGTAGAAGTTGCTAATGGTGAAAAACGGAGGTGACAGATACAGGCAATGCCTCAGAGATCTCTGATGTCTTCACTCCCCTTGTGCATGAGCTTGATGACATCACTCAAGGACCACTATTTCTAACAAGATCACAGTCTGCATATCTCTTACGAGGATACAAATCAGCACAGACAACCCACACCTTGCATCACTGGGCCTTGCATAATGCTTCTCCGTGAATCTGTCCTTCTGGTGTCGAGCCTGTGCAGCAGCTTGCTGTAGTGGTTCCACATGAGCTATATTCACCATATTAAATCTCGTATCCCATTGGGAAAAAATCAAGACCTCTCGTCTGGTTTTAGGGGAAGGAATATGATGCGGAAACTAAACCAGTAGTTCAGCCAATAGATGGTTGTGTTTGAACGGTCTACGGAGGTCTACAGTCTACTCTACAAAATCCAAAGAGATTCTAACAGACAATACTACTTTGAATGATCCAGAATTTGGATATACCAGAGTACTCTGTAGTTGTATCTCTTGTGGTGACATCATATCATGCGCTCTGTTCACCTGTGTAATAATTGTTGTAAGAGACATCAACCCGTGAGGACACTCTCACGGGCCATTATGCCATGCTTACGCCTGCTATTGTTCGCTTCAATCAGCATAGAAGCATATTGGCTACTCAAGAGCTCACTATCGCCTGGGGCCATTATATCACGGAACCTGTTGAACGTACTGCATGGGTGTGCTTTCTACCTAGAGGCTCATGTTAAAAATACATGTGAGGTCACTCAAGAGTACACTATCCAATTGACAATAAGATCTTCAGATAATGAAATCCAAAACGGTTTGGAACTTTGCAAACAGCTTGTTTTAGGTTATGAATGGAAGCCCAGGCAACAAGTTTCTCAAAAGAGATGAAGCAACCGCTGGAAAGGTAAGACAGCAACAGTCTTGCAAGTTCAAGTCCATATATCCACTATCTAAATTGCCCTCAGAATTGAAATTTTTTCCTGATTTACCCAAATCCCTGTCGATTCAAAGAGGGAGGGAAAAAGTTCCTGAATCCATTGTTTTGACGTTGACTTGGTGCTCATGGCTCGGGCTGACGCCCAGCCAGGCTGCTAATAGCCTTTCTTCGGTTTCGTATGTCAGCAACAGCGAAGAAATGCGGTTGGGCTAAACACGGGCCATAATGTGCCAGTTAAGCGGATCTTTGCGAATCTCCTAGCAAGCTGGCTGAGATCGTGATACATGAAACCGTCGGTGCGTCTGTCCAGCGATTACCGCGCTTGCGTGGAAGCAATCTTATCTGTGCATGTCTATGCACAAAATGTCGATTGCCTGCTAGTTGATTATAAAGAAGCAGTCGTTCTACGTATTCTTTGGCCAAGTACGTGCACTCATATGAGCAGTGAATGATAGAAGCAGGGAGCTTGAAGGCGTATGCTTGCACGTCGTTGAGGCTTCCAGAAGCATCATCTGGAAATACGCCGGTACCCTCATACGTCAATGGGTGGAATGGTGCTGGAAAAGCGCCCAACCCTTTGGGGTTTAATTGATTATTGATCTTCTATCGTCGCATATATAGTGGCTCATGGTTGTTACATTTCACCTTACAACCACCATCCATGCACAACGTTCTGACGCATCTCCGATTGTATCGGAAAGAGGAAGGAGCCTGTTTATACACCGAGCTCCCTTTACTCGGACCAGAATCTACCACGCGACCAATTCCACAGAGAACAAAGGCTAATGGACCTAATTTTCTCGCGACTCTGATCAGCATCACATGCAATCTGGGTGACTTGCGAGTTCCTTCGCCCGAAAATGCTCTTTACGTTACGGTAGCCGAACCAACTCTAGGTCGAGTCTCGCGTCGGGGATGAAAATGAACGAAGTAACTCGAGCCACAACCACATGTGCTGCGTCCGCGACAAATTAGGTTCATCAGTCTTTGTTTTCTCTGGACTTTGTCGCAGTAGATTCTGGCCTGAGCGGAGGGAGGTGTACAGATAGGCTCCCTCGGAAAGAGGCTCCTATCGGCAGGCTCACGCCCAGGAACTTTGATTCGCAAGATTCGCACGCGTAGGATGAAAGTGAACATTGACGATACCAGTGCCATCTGTCGCCCCTAGCGACATGGGCACGTAGTAACAGCGCGCTGCAGCGGTCAACAGTCGATAATGAGCAAGAGGCCCTGGATAGCCGTAGTTGTGCACAGTGTGAGTCGCGAAGCACGGTATGCGTGCCATTAAACTGCTGATGACCCAGGCCAGGGACTTCTAGATTCAGAAGAATAGGTTGCAGCGATCGAAATGGTACAGGGTTGCACGCCGTCTGCGACAAAGCTCGAATGACGTGTTCGAGGATCAGCGGGCACGACCGTGTCGCACGGCGCTGCTGTGACGCAAGGGAGGCTCCATAACGTCAAAAGGGTCCCAAAGTACGCTAGCGCGCTTCCCGCGTAAATGGACGCTGGACCCTGCAGAATTCAGGTTACGCCGTTCATCATTCTGGGTACTTTTTCACATGGCTAGTTTCTGGTAGTTAGTGTTAAATCCTACAGGATGGTGTTACGGCTAGATTGGCTGTGTATCATGGATACGGTGGTCGGCGTATCTCGGGATGGCTTGAGCGCCTCGTCTAGCAAGCTTGCTTACACGGCTCGGCAACGCACGATGCTCTCGCTTTTCTAAATCCTCCGACGCGCCAACCAGTCCTAAGCGTACAATACCATGCCATGGCATGTGCTCTGTCGTTCCGTCGCATCACTCTTGCACCAACTGCTCTAAGCACAACCGACCAGTGCGCCTGAGAACGTCGCCCCTACATGCGCACACTAGGGGCCTGAGTATCACGAATTTGTTAAGGTTTTGGAGCATGGTAGCCCCGGACGCAGAAGGACGCTCGGGCGCCACCAACAGTCCGCAGCGTGTTGGATATCTTCGTATGTGCTCATGCCTCGCGTGCACCCTGGCATTGTCGTACTTGACTTACGAAGCCTGCGAGGTTGCTCTGAGTGGAGACGATTGAAACTTTGCTTGAGATGGGAACCTTTGTTCGTTGTTGCCACCGTTCGAATCTCTCCTTCGCTCTTACCGCGAAGTAATTCTCTTAACGTTGTACATTCCTCCCGTCCGGCTCGCAGTCGGCACACCTTCGTGAAGATTCTTAAAGAGTTCATGCAGCCGGGGCACATGACGTTACGTGCTGTAGCATATACCGCAGACTTCCGCATATTCCAGGCAATGTAAATGCGTGTGGTATGTTACTGTACTTGCGCAGCTGCAGGCCTGCGCTCCTTTTGGTGTTGTAGTAGCAGGGCTGCAAGAGACGGAATTCCGAGCGCATGGAATCCTGGCTACCTCCGCGGCGTCGTTTCAGTGCTTTTATGTAACACGCGATAAGTGATTGTCCGATTTCTTTGATCTTGTTGCTTAAACGACAGGACAAGTGAGCGTCAGTGCGGCTGGTACGGAGTACGTGTGTGTCAGTTTGTCTGCGAGGGCTTCTGCGCATGCGCAGACGGTCTACAGGCCAGCGATCTGTGCAGACCCCCTGGAATCCACCGCCGAGGGGTCGTTTCGGCGAACTCGAGTCGGATCGAAGAGGGACACGCATACAGATGTCGCTGTCAGCGGTACGAATGCAGAACCTTCCGTATGGGTGGGGTGACGCGACGAAGAATATTCCCACATAGAGCTGGAGACCGCGCCTGTTGAACGACGGAAAAGCGCCAAACCGTTTCGGGTTTGATTGACGATTACTCTTCAATCGTCGCATATACAGTCAACGCTCGATTATTTGAACCTCTCAGGAACTCCAAGTTCTTGTTGCCAAACAAAATTTCATCCAGTCCTTCCAATTTCGAAATTCTCAGAGACGAACCTACAGATGGATGCCCTGCAAGATTCCAAACATCGGGTGTCGACTGCATAGTGGCTCATGGCTGTTGCATTTCACCTTACAACAGCACCACATTGCTCTGCTTGTATCATGGCAATCTTTCTCCGTTGCTCTTCCTCCATCTCGTAGAAGGGCTCCTATCCTAACACCTATTTTGGTACTACTCTCATCAGGAATTCCTGCGCTGGTCACTTTGACTAGGGCATCTGCTTGGCACAGGTGCCTCTATGAGCAGCAAAGGCCATGTGCGCCAAGGCTGGGGTCGAAGAGCAGTTCAGATTTCGCTGGCTGCACCCCAGCCTCTTGTGCTCTCAAGTATCCCCCTGTTGATGTTCCATGCTCGGATATTCCTCGTGACTCACCTTGGCACTCTACATTTTGAGCCTCCGGTTGTGCGCGATTTGTATGTTCATCTTCCATTGAGATGAAATTGAGAGGAACTGTCTTGACATCCCAAGAGAAAACAAATTGACTTGACTGAATGTGCGGGAAACACCGCTCAAGTGACTTTGCCACTCATTTTTTGAGCTTAAAGAAAAGTGTGATTATGCTCTCCGCAAGTTTGGCAGCAGTGCTCTGGTTGTGAAGCATTGGTGAATTGGTCTCCTGGAATGAGTGCCGGTATCCTGTTAAAAGCAGTGCAAGATTACTAGACTGTGGAGATGGCACAGTGACCTCTCGCTCTCTGCATTGACAACTTTACACAGCTTACAGTTGGACGGTGAAGAGTTAATACATCTCACACTCAGGATGAATGCTCCAGCTTGTCATTGTGCATGTGTTTCAAACTAGACTGCTCACTGGTTCCCTAGTAGTGAGAGCACAAGGGGTGACAAGCAATGCTTGTTCAAGCTTGCAAGCCAGCAGGAGTTGAAAAATCTCGCTCTTTTAGCAAAGAGTTGAATGTGTCATGAACAGAAGTGGTGGAGTACATGGTGAAGAAATTGGATTTCTTATCTTGTGATGGAAGCTAACCAGCTGTGAGTTAGTGCAGGCAGAGAAGGAGGAAATATTGCAGGCGATTAGAGAGATGACGAGAGACATCAAGCTGAAAGACCTCATCATTGCAGCCTTCATACCTCCTCTTTACCAGGAAAAGATTGTCAACCATGCGAACTGGGATGAATACGAGTCTTCCTGGTCGATTGATGCTATGCCTCTGGCAGGTAACACACTGCGAGCGCAACGCGAGCTTGCATCCATGCAGCAAGCCCAGCTACAGTCGGTTCTGGATGACTCAGGTTTGCCCAATTTGTTACCACTGTTGAGATTGCATCAGGCTCAACTACAATATAACTTGCTGTGCGAGTGCATGGTAACAACACACTCTTGTTTGTCCTCCAGGGGATAGTAACCAAGACAGTAATTTCTTTACATACAAAGAAGTTGAAGAAATTCAGGCCAAAACATCACTTGCACCAGGAAGGCTTCTAAGCGGGAGAGTCCGAGTTCCTTGATGCATGCAGCCTCTGTGGTTAGCCACCGTGCAACACATGTACTGTAAATATCTCTTGTGAATGCTCTAGTTGTTGATATGCTACTTGTGTAAGATTCTTGTTGGATAAGTTCGCCTTTGGTTGAAATTAGAAAAGCTCCCTAGTCGTCTGAGATGACATGTGACACTGCAACTGCAGTCAAACACTGTACATTACTGCGTTTTTTTACTGGTGTCAGTGCATATTTTCTATTTTATGGATTATTCTAGCTTAGCAACCTCTATCGAATGGTTTTGCTCCATAGCACACACATGTGCGATGTTTCCATCAACACTTGCTTGTGTCACAGCAACAACTTCAACTCTTGTGCCAAACTTTAAGTTTGACGGTTTGCTGCTGCAGGAAGCACATCTTTCGTACATTCCATATCGAATATCAGAGTATCGTACCAACATCAGTGCTTCTCATACACACTGCAAGGTGTACTTTTGCAATGTATCTAGAACCAAGTGTGGCATGAACCTTTCATTCACAGAGAAAGATGCATCCTTAGAACCAACTCATCCTACACATACATCTTGATTGGCTTGAAAATCCAAAAATTACACGTTTCGCACAGCCTGCAATGCACTAAGATGAGCAAAGTGGCTCACAACACATGGCATCTCCATAATTCGGGCTAGCAATGATCTGATGATCTCATATGAATAAATTCAATTGTACGCTTCTGATTATGGTAGTTATTTTTATAATCATTGCTAATGGCACTTCCACATCGTGTGTCTGTAAAAGTAACAATTGGTGCTCTTGTATGCTAGATGCTCAAGGTGACACAAATTTAAGTCAGTAATGTCAGGTTGGGTGAAGCCCTGTAGTGACCTCGCCAAGAATCTACAAATTTACTATCAACGTGACCAGTGGCAGTTATTTGCGATCTAGAACCCAAAATTGTACTGCTGACCCTCTCCACACCAGTTCGTCAAAACAAAACGTGCTAGAGCAAGTTGAAGCCAGAGGCGCATGAAACCGCATTCCCGAGCCAAATTTCTTTCTGTCAACTCAACTAAAATCACCACGGAAACTGAGTAATAAGTTTTTTGCCACAGTGCGTGATTTGATATAAAAGGTAAAATGCAAAAAAAATGCGGTAAGGGCAGTATGTCGAATTCATGATACCAGGCTGTACGCGCAAATAAAAAGTCAAAATTTTCAAAAATCACAAAAGTCACATGACTTACTTCATCTCCATTTCTTAGGTGTACGCGCTACTTCTAGTGCGCAAAGTAGAATGTATGATAATGGCAGAAGTCAATGTAGCAGCTTCAGGGGATCAGGGGAAACTTGAAGCTGCTATTGCACAGACTTGGGAGGCCTTGGGTAATGGCGACAAATCAACTTGCGTTTCGCATCCGAGGCCCATTTCGCAGGCGCGCTGTACATCTATTTTAGATTTAGAAGTACTGGTGTACACACATTCTCACAAACTTATAGTTTGTGCAGATGTAATGGTGTTTGGGATTTACGGGAAATTTCTTGCAGATTGCTCATGAGCTGGAACTGCTGGAGGAGCTGCTATGTTCTGCGAAGAGCGCTGTGAAGCATAATGATGCGGGGCAATTGGCGATAATACTGAAACGTCTGCAAGACGTGAGAAGAAGCGCATATTCTTCCCCACAAGCAGCAGATGTCTTAAGGCGGGCGTTTGTATCGTTAAACAACTTTAAACTGCTGTCAGACAGCAGAGAAGCTGCATTGCGCCGTGAAACGAGCCAACTCAAGCGCTTAGAAAGTCAAGCACTCTCGTGTGTTACTCGGCTAGTCCAGCTGTAATAGAAAAGCTGCAACGGTCAGTTTCTGTGCAGCTGGTAATGGTTTCAATGGTGCAGCAATAACCTGGATGCACGTATTGTACGTGCCATTCAAGGCTTGGCAACTAGACATCGCGTTGCTGATACCGTGTCACCGGATGTATTTTATGCTCACGGCAACTCTAGAGGGCGTTATATATATGGACAGCAGCATCCCATTCAGACGAGACGCTGGTCGGCCGAGGAGACAGGCTTGAGATGGAAGCCCCGAAGAGCCCACCTGCACCATTATATCAAACACGAGGTGAGTTTCAAGTAAAACGCCTTTTATGCCATGCTTGTTCCACCGCGTTCATAGACTCCCCACTTCTTTCAAAAGTGCTTCGCTAGAATCAAACTAGACTTTTGTTTATTTAGCCTACGCTTTCGTAAGTTACTGGTGTCCAAGAGCAGCTAGACTGTACACTAGATCATCGTGTCAAGCTAATCACGCTTTCCCGTCCTGTCATCGTGTGTTAAGCATGCCAGTCTTGTCCGCAGTTATCAGATAATATTGGAGCATCCTTTCTGGTATTGTTTGAGCGTAATCATCACCCCCCCTTGGTGTTGAATCCTTGTCTACATTACATTTTCAATGACTTGTACTTCGATGATCGTGCAGGATATAGCCCGTGTTGAGTACGATGACAATGTGGCACACCAGCACTTTGAAAGGTGGAAGAAACAATATGACTTGACCTTCCAAAAGAGAGCTGCTGAGGCATTGGCTGTGACTGCCAAGAAGCAGCAGCATTGGGAAGCAAGGTGCTCAAGAATGGAAAGAGTACAGCGGCAAATGTTCAAGGCTTGGCTTAAGAAGAAAATGCGCATGAATTGGGAGAGCGAGAATTATAGTCCAACTCCCCTTGTATGCCAGGGCAAAACACATTATCCCAATGCATCTAAGGTAGAGAACAAAGTATATAGTGAGCTTGTAGTTGCCAGCAGAGATACCATGTCTGAGCAGCGGATTATGAATGCAATAGCTAGTCAGACTGTGCTTGGATGCCACTCTAGGATGCCAGCACTCCTGCGACTGTACAGACAGTATGAGATTGAAAAGAGCTGGGACCCTAGACCAATGAATGAGGTTGAGCGCAAGGAGTTTGTTTTTGGTACCTATGCTGCTGAGGGGGAGAGCCATCTTATGCAGCCTCTCTTATATTCAACTGATGATGTATTACCTGCTGTGAGGCCCAGAAACGTTTCTCACAACAATTTCAAACACCAATGAGGTTTCATGTGCAATTACTTGCTCCTGTGGTCAATTCGCTGAGACAGGCACCGTTATGCTATGTGTTTGTTGAAGGTGTAAGTTGGCTTTCCCACTTTCATGTTCTTATTTTCTTTCTCCCATTAGGATGTGTGTGCGTTAGTGAGAAAATTTGAATGATGATATAATTCCTTACAATTGAACCCATTTACGTCCTTTGACTCCACAGGATTATGGTTGATGCTCTGGTAATTGCCTCTTGAGGGCATTGCGTGTGCGGCCTTCAAGATGCAGCCTATCCGATGACCGTTGTATCTGAGAGGATATCTGGTCAAACCTGCAGCACACCCTTGCCCTATCTCTGATTCTGGGAAGTTTCTTGCTATTCTTAAGGTTAAAAAACTGTGTTGAATGAAGTTCTGTTCATTAATCATGGTCACAATATTGTTATCTATGTAGTTTTTTTGGATCTCTTGAACATCTCACTAACTAGAGCCAGCTCCTACTGTCTTCCTGTGAGCCCCAACCAATGGCTGACAACTCTTGTGGCTCATTTGTCACCGGTTTAAATCCCACAAGTCACAGTACAAAATTGGAAAATAACCTGTAGGGGTTGGTACAAGAACGAACACGAACGATTTCTCGCGATGAGGGAAGTTGACCGTGAGGAAACCTATGCTGTCCTTCCCGCCAAATAGTTTAAATATGTAGGGTGTGAAAGTGAAAGCATATTGCGCACCCAAGTTACACGCGCAATGTGAACAAATTCGAATATATTGCAGCTTCAGCACAGCAAAACAGTTAAATCTTCACAACGATAGAGTCCCACCTTTCACTCAGGTACTTGTTTCGACTCTCGTGCCAAATCTCGTTCATACTCATCGTGTGCTGGAGGCTGAATTGGCGATGTAGAGAAGTCATTTCTACACATCAATCAACTAGGTAGAAAATCACACCAACACTCACGAAAGTTTGACATGAGTACTTCGGTAACCATCGGATAGACCTCGATTCCAGTTTATTCCGCTAGATGCAGAATACATGCGAAAGATCTTACGGTGCGCTTGACACGGAGGTTCGCAAGTTCACTGTAGGTGCAAGTATACCTTTCCAGTCTTGAAAGTATGAGCTTGCCATGGTCTGCATCTTTACCTGCTGATGAGGGAGTAGAGCCTGTGTTGCAATCGTTGACATAGCTGCGTGATTCGACAGACGCGATACTCCGGAAGAGATCCTATCTGAAAGTTGTGAAACCTGCAAACATTGTGCAGTTTTTGAAGTTCGACACTAACTTTGATGCGACTGGCCATCACTTCGGCTATCGGACCTGCGCCAAGCTTTCAATTCGTACGTCCTCATTTTCTGTGTCCCTAGGAGCCATGCCACCACTGTACATGCTATGTTCAAAGACAATTAAAATTCGATGTACAACGTAGCTAAATGTTATTATTTAACACAGCGAACTTGAGAATTCAAACTGCAAGTTTCAACTCAAGCGAATCTATGTTGAGAACGTAGCTTGTTATTGGAACACTTGCGCCAACTCACGCGTGACTTCAGATTCAAAATTATTTGAACATTTTCTTCACTACATTTGAGCGCAGACAACAGTAAGAGAGGACGGACGAAAGTTTGGTGATGTTTATACATGTGACATGGTATCATGGGACCCTCGGGTGAAGATGCAAGGTCGAGCTGATTTCTCCCAGGCCACGGACACATGCACTTTGAAGACAGGATATTTGCAATGATATGTAACTAAAGGAGGAGCTGTAACCTTCAAAAAGGATTGTTAAGAAATTCTTTGCGGATGCACACCTTTGCTGATTAAGCTCGCTGCTGTAGCGTGAAAGCGAGGGGCATCGCTGGGGCCAGGTCAAGATAGTATAACAGCAACCGTGCTGGAGATCTTGCTGAATTCAGTGCGGTAGTGTCCAAGGATAATCAGTGGCAGGCTAAAACAGGCTGCATCTTCGAAAAACGATTCATTCGCCTGTGGATTGAGTTATCGCTCATGCCCGTAAGTAGCAACGAGAGCGACAAGTCTGTAGCAGCTTGGGAAGAATTCAAACCTCGAAATGTCTATAAAAGCTGCGATACTGAGAACTTTCATGCTACTAGCCGATCCTTGCCAAACTCGGGCTCACTACTCACAATACCCACTTCACCCGATTCTACTCAAGTGTCTTGTCGTCCCAGAACTACCCCTTTAGACTCTAAAGCGCAGCTAACAGTCTCAACGTGTTTGATAGGCAACAATTCTGCGGCATTGACTTCCTCCCCAGCTGGAAAACTGGGTCAGGCTGCCAGGTTGTGGTCTGCTGGTGCAAAGGATGTGCCATTTCGCATGGAGAGGATCACGAACAAAAGAAGCCAGGGAACAATGGAGAAGGGCGAAAACCAGCCGTTAAAGAGTGCCTCCCTTTTTCGGCCTCGTGCGCCGTTATCAGCTGTACCCAAGAGATCACAGTGGAAGCACGACCAGAATGGATGGCAACACATGCGGGTGACAGAGTAAGCTTCTCGAGAGCCAACTGTGCGGCACTGTTCCACAGCCAACTAGAACTTGTTCTTCAGTCCCCATGTTCGCAAGGGCAAGGATGCTGCAAGTTCACTTCTCCAGGAACACAGCCAGGCCGACGTTCTACGCCATCCCTCACTACGCTGCCTCGATGAGCACGCTAAAACAGATATAGAATCACCAGATCACTCCTACAGCAGCACTTTGTCAGAAACCTTTGCTTCCGCACTTCTGAGCCCAGGTAACGAACACGCTCGGTTTGGAACCTTGGAACGGGCGAGTATGCTAGTTACGTGATTCTGCGCTTATCGTTCACCTGCATTCAACATTACCACTTTTGGTCTGAAAGCTTGCGAAGATACTCCGGAGTACAACTACCGGACGTGTAGGTAAGCTCGTCGAAGAGTCCGTGGGCCTGGGCAGAAACTTCCCGATCACGGGTGACGAAAATCGCCTTGAAACCAGCCTCAAGAATCATGTAGACAGAGTGTCCTCCGCGGAGTCTTTTTGCAAGCGAGCAGAGGATTTGGTCAACGTGAGACTCTTGGTCAAAGAATCAGCTCGACAACGCCGGACGACACCCAAAAAAAGGGCTGTTCATTCAGGAGTTTCTGAAAGAGAACCACAACATTGTCGCTACAACCAAAGGATCTCGAACCATCGAGCCACACAAAACGTTTCCAGCCATTCACGGCATATCTATAATGAAAGGCGTATTCTCTCCAGGAATGCTGGCCAGAAAGCACCATCTCTCAGTTTCCCAGATTGCGCAGCTCTACGAAGCTCTGTACCTGTTCAGCTTTGCCTTCCATCCGCTGGTAAACCGCATCATAGATGGTGCGACGATGAAAGCTCAGCTGCAAGAAGTTGTCTGGCATACCTTCGCAAAGCTATGGGAGTCTGGTCTAGCAGTCCAGTTCCCTACTGATATCTGTCGAGCTCTACATGAGCGAGACCAAGCACTGGTGACTGCTGCAGCTGCAGAACAGGTCGAAAAGGCTCGAAACAGCTCAGAAAACGATCTGATGCAAAAGTACGAAACCTCAGATCATCCCTCCTCTTCCGTAGGCTTTTGCGACAATCATTCACTCACTGAGAAGGCTAAAAACTGCAAGAATACCAAAAATATCGACTATTACACCCTCAAGTCACATCAGACTATCACAACAATCCATCAGGAGCTCCATAATCTACTCTATGTAGTTAAATCCATCCAACAGGGTGAAGTCCTTGTGTCAACTTACTGACTCCGCACAACCCAACAAAGTATCGAACACGCAGTCTAACATCCATCCATTAGATCTTACAGTCATATCTACATGAGATATGTTACATATAGACAAGCATGCCTAGGCAGTCCCCTCGCAGGAGAGTCGTCGTCGCTGTACCACCGGTACTTCATTCCACGCCCAGATCTAGCCCATTAGCTTGGCTCCAACGCACCAGCACTACGTGGTAGTCAAATTGTTTCCAAGATTACTATGTTGTTTTTCGAATTTGTGAACGCAGAATCTGCTGAGCGCCCCGAGCTGATCCAACTGAGACAATGCCAGTGGTTTCTCGCCGGAGTGAGCTGGTACAGTGTAGAAACCGCACAACTGCCAACGAACGTGGATTGTACACTCACACAGGAATAACCCGTTTGCGTGACACACCTCGCACCCATTTCAAGATATTCTATGTCATATTCACACCATGCAGTGCGAAGTGAGACTGGTTGCCTGCATTGAATGAACATGATTACTGTTCATTCATGGATTGTAACGCCATCCATCAGGCACCGCATCGGCATCCCGGTATAAATCTAGGCTGAATCTAACACAGTTGTAGTCCAGGCCTTGGCTTCACACCAGCTCAACTACCTCTGCTCACCGTGATGTGCATGCTCTGAACATCCTCTCTTGCAACCCCCTTAGTATGCAGCACCCCCCACACGTGCCCAATGATGCTCCTTTCTCAGAGCACAGCTAGCCTATTAGCTGTGATAACAAGCTTAAAGGATGACCGTGCCAGCAGCTATACATCACCAGGGGCGATCATTGAGCACACAATTGCAGTGTCCACTTTCGTAAATTAAACAAGGCTTCTCTAGCATCCAACTTTCCCACTATCTCAGCATGCACTGCAGTTATACTTCGACAAAGTTTGGGTCATGATGCCCCTTGTGTTAATGTGTATGGATTACCAATGTTTTGGGTCACCCAATGCAGAAGCAGGCTCAAAATTGCATCAGTATTGTTAGCTGCTGTGTTACACAACCAAATATTCGGGGATAACAGTACATGGCACTACTTCTCTACCATCTGTTGAGCACTGCAGAAAGCCTTGTCACAACGTGGCTTTTAAGGCACCACTGGTCCAAGACGCATTGCAGACGTCCGTTCTGTCTCAACATGATGCCAAGCACAGTGGAGTGTAAACAGTATTGGTTAGTCAGTTGTTGTTGACACTGCCATGCCAATAGGGCGGTTGGTGTTGCTGAAAATCGTCAGCACAAGAGTGAGAACGTGCAGGACGTATCGGCAATTGTGGCCTTGAAAGCCCTCGTATTCCGCTGAGGATTATAGTGTGAACAGCTTGTGTGTTGTGATTGGAGAATCGCTGCACATGGGCAACAGTATATGTCGTATGGGTGTTAGATTATGTGTGACATGCAATGGAAACAGCCATTACATAACCGGAAGTATCTAGAGTGTGGCACAAGAGTGTGGAAGTCTCCGGAATGTAGAAGTATCCAGTGTTGTGCAGATGTGTGTAGAGGTTTTCGGGCAGGATCTCGAATCACCTGCTGTATGTATTGACATGATGAACCAAGTGCAGAGATAGATTGTTGAACAGAGTGATGGTAGTGAACACCCAATCTGTCAGTTGGATATATCCCAAACTAAGGTCTTTGTGACAGTTGCTGCAGCAAGTCTGTTTGACACTAGCCTACTTGTGGTTTGATGGTGAATTGGTTTGTGTAATGACTAAGTGTGAGATTCCTGTGTGGAAATGTACAAGGTAGCTACGGCTGAAAAGGTAACAATGTGCCATCACTGCATCCCTGCACATCACACTCAGCCGATGTGTGTCCTAATCCGATGCACAACAATTTGCCACAGCTTGTTCTCCCGCTATGGGACGTATGCTTTGTGATCAGGCACCAAGAGATGCTAGGGGTGGCTTTGAAGCAGATGGAGCAGAAGCAGCACCTGGTAAGTGAGAAGGGCAGCCTCTGTGGCGAGGTGACTATGCTGCGGAGTGCCAACGAAGAGCTCGGGCTCCGCATTGTACAGGCAACCGGTGACCGAGATGTTGCAGAGGGGCTTGCGCAATCACGCCTTCGGGCCTTAGAGGCCGCAAAAGCTGAGGTGCGGGTGTCACCCTCCACACAGTTGCCAGAAGCTGTGCGCTGGGGTCTTGCAATTGCAGATTTGTTCTTGCATGCTATGGTTTTTTTTTCTCTGGGGTTTTCCTGTTGAGAAAGTGACGGTCACGCTGGTAGTGAAGGGAGCAGATCAGCAGCGGCTGTTAGCCAGAATGCAGAAGGAAGTTCACCAGAAGAATGCAATCATCCAGGAGCTGTACTCTCAGATTCAGTTGATGAGACAGGAGCACGAGGAAGCTCTGGATGCAAGGGCTGCTGCAGGTGCTTCACCATCAGAAGCACCGTCTCGCCAGCAGTCGGCATCCTCAAAGCCTGCTGTAGATGAACAGTCACAGGTGCATTCTATTAACCTCGAAAAGTATCATCAGATTGCCGGCAGCACTATAGGATTTCTACACCAATCTATCTAACTCATCCCTCTCTGATCAAAGGCCAATTCTGTACACACTCTCTGCACAACTAAATGATTGGATGGTGCACAGCAGGAGCACATACAGCACATGAATGAACAGACAACGCTATGACATAGCTTCACCCACAGAACTAATCCAGAAGGCACTGCGAACACATAGGCCTTCATCATGGCAATGCCCTGTGACACTCTCTTCGTACATTGATGAACACATCTTCACTCTCCTGGTGATGTGCTGGTGTTCAGGCTTGACATGGGACCACCATGCACAAAACCCAGCGCACACCTCCACTGTATCGTGTGTTTTACTTCGTGCCTTTGTCCCCTCCCAAATGACAATATGTTAACTGATCAAGGTGGATGTGTAATTACAGCTGTGTGGAATGAGTTGCTCCGCCGCTGATCACTGGGATGGGAGGCTTCATTCTATTCTATGCACACTGAAGACAAATTTACTGTTTTATGGTACTTTTCCGGTAGGGAAAGCGCAGAAAACTGTCCGGAAACGCCTTGTCCCCAACAAGGCGTCTGGTAGAATGAATGCAGGGAGCCGCGGAGGGGTGTCGCAAGGTGACTGGCATGCTGCATGCCCAAATAGCTGCGCTTCAGCTCAAGTGTAAAGAAGCTGAGCACGGAAAAAGTGAGGCGGTTGCTTGCTTGGAAGATGAGAAGTCTAGGGTCCAGGTAACTCAGCCAGGGTGGTCTAGTGCAAGCCATTGTTTGTCTGTCTTCTCATAGGATGTGAGAAATAGAGCCTGCTGTAGAAGCTCATTGTTGAGAAGCGAGTGATTGAGGCCAGGGCAGCGGCTAGTTCAAGGAAGCTAGAGAGGGAGAGAATGGTTCAAGCAGACTTTGAAGCCCAGGCGCGGTCAGCCTGCCAGCAAAAGCAGGACCTGATGAAGGCATACCACCCCCTCATCAAACGCGTCAAGCGTGGTGAAACACGTGCAAAGGAAGCGGAGGCTGAAGCTGTTGAGCTGAGAGAGCAGTTGAGTTGCAGCATGTCACAGCTTGAGAGCACTCGCCGGGAGCTGGAAGCACTCGGGGATTTGCGGCTCAGGCATAAGGAGCTCTGCTGCTCTAGTGAGCAGCTTCAGTGTGAGCTCCAGAGTGTATGCCCAACCGTCTTTGTATCTGAGTTCTCCCCCACTGTTGTCTTCACAGCCGTAGCTACCTTGTCCTTTTCCACACAGGAATCTCACACTTAGTCCTGCAACAAACAAATTCACCGTCAAACCACAGCTAAGCTAGTGTCAAACAGACTTGGTTTTTCATGTCCATGCACACAGCGGGTGATTCTAGATCCTGTCCGGAAACTTCTGCACACATCTGCACAACACCGGATTGGGAGGCACTAAGAGCAGAAAGGAGTGGCCTCTTGACTGTGGGGGGAGTGTTGAGAGTGTGTGCGAGGTCATTGCACTCAAGAGTAAGAGTACACTATGAATCCGACAATGTAAGATGTCAGACAATTAAATCCGTAAGGGTACGGCGCTTTTTTAACACCTGGTCAGAGTTTATGGCAAAGTACCTCAACAACAATGAACTTGAGAGCTTGCTGAGGTATAGCTTCAAGTCTACTAGTTATTGTTGCAGCGGTGATTTTTTTCAGGCGGTTCCGACTTGGTACTCTGTCAGATTAGGATGTGTTCAGAGCGCTTTGCCTGACAACCTGGAACTGTAGTTTCCATGACCTGTAGTCAACTCGTGCTCCATGCCAAAACGTTTGGCATTGTGAAACTTTTCATCAGGGAGGAGGCTCAGGCAATTGAAAGGTAGAAACTGCCACTGTAGCGATCATGATGCCTCGATGTCTGAGTTCAGATGTGATTGTGCTTCGCTTTGAGGGTGAAAGTGCCTGTCAATGCAGCAGGATAGGGATTCAAATAGGCGGTGAGATAAGCATGATGCTTTTCTATTCAATTTTATCACCTTTATGGTGTGTTTCTCAACGCGAGGACACACAGCCAAGCTCTCTTTACGCTGAAATGAACAGAACAGTGGATGATAGGAGCACGTGGGTTATTGCTTTCACTGGGCTCTGAGCACACCCTTATAGGATACATTGACAGCCGGCACACAGAGTCACCTTCCTACCTTTGAGCTTGAGATTCATAAACATGTGAAGAGTGATGAGTTTTTGAGCAGGAGTGGGGTACTAGAATACACAAACTCCCCCCCGTATAGCCATTTGCACTAGAGCCGGACTCCTGGCTGAAAGCTTAACAGGCCTGTGTGTGGTGGTACACACAACTGTTGGAAAAGCACCACAGCCTTTCGGGTTTTATTGTCTGAGATCTTGTGCTGTCGGCTACACGGTATACTCTTCAGTGTGCTTGCACTGTAGAGATATGGCTCTTTAATTATCTAATTCTGGAACAGATATCAGCCATTCACTTGGCATGTCAGTGTTCTTAGTTCATAACACTGCAATGCCGGTCCCCTGCAATCTCCTGTTTATACCTTCATTATCCCTGATGCTCTGTCCTATTCTGTTCGCAAACCACACAAACAACACTTCCAACCATGCAATCACTGACTCTTCTGGATGACTCCAACCGATTAGTTCATCCAGTCAAACAAACCTAATCCAGCATTAATAATGCAATAGTACTACAGTTGGTACTCAAATTTGGGCCAGAAATGCAAACCCATTCATCTGTCCCCATGTGACCAACTCACAACTAACTCACACTGCTCCTTCTCCGGTATGACAGGATGACAATGATTAGTAAATAATTCACACTCATATCCAACATGCTTCTGGTCTGTACAGTGCTTTGTAAGATTCAACCACATGAGTATCGTCATATCTTTGTGACCCGAAATACATTATTTCAAACCAGTGCCTTGACATTGTTGCAGTTAGAATACATGAGTTGGTGAGGCGCCTCCAGGTCTTGCTTTAATGTGAATACAATCCCTTCATCAGATGCAAGCCTACTGTATCAGAGAATTCTCCGAGCTGCTTGCGTAATTCACACTCATCTGTTGGAAAACTGAGATATTTGCCGTGTACATCCACAGTGTAGGGTGTACAGATATACGTACACCTGCGAACTAATCGACTCCCGCCAGTGATTGTGTTCCGGTATCAAGAACTGGGTGATATTATGCGCAACTCATTTCGGGTCACAAAGATAACACATTTCGATACTCATGTGGTTGCAAGGACAACGATACACCTCCTTCGTCAAATACCATGGCCAGATAAGTAAGAATGGTGATGCGTGATAGTTTTAAGGTAGGTCCAAGTTCTTCGCGATAAATCGAAGATGCAGCTATTCAGTATTTGGCCACCGTAGTGTACCCCGATTAGCTGAAGATCAGTAGTAATAATCCGTTCCCGATATCTCATTAATGAGGTCTTACTTTAGGGCTAACTCTTCCCTGGGTCTGGCAGTAGTACCTAAAATGTATCAGGGTATAGTAACAGATAGGCTTCACCTCGTGTGGTTGCAAGCCGCTTCGCACGAAAAGTCGCAACCGAGAGATTGTGTATGGTTGCGGAGGAGACCTCAGAGAATGGCGTGCAAGCACTGACGCAGTGGGCGGGGTGCATGGTAGGCCCTTGGGCGCGGATTTGGTGAAGTTCAGGCCGGGCAGCAATCGCAAAGCGTTGACTTTTACAGCCCCAGCTACCTTGTCCACTCCACACACGATTCTTCACCGTGAAACTCATTCACCGATAGAAC
>JAULKQ010069824.1:0-20908 GCA_032356285.1 Smithsoniella earleae | reverse complement strand
GAAATCAGCGTATCATTCAAAGCTTCAACATCACGTCAGGCGCGCCTTCATGCAACAGCCCGGATGAACGCATTGTCGTGTTGTGAAAAAAGGAGGGGGGCTCCCATGGGGTACAACGTTGGATCCTCCTCTACGTTTTGGCCACGGATTTTCGGTGACGCGGGCGCGCATTCGCGCGGCGGGCCGCGTGCATGCATGAGTCGACCAGGGCGTGTTTGTGTCCAGGGGGGGATACCTGGCGGTGGGACGACGATTACGACCATTTTCGGTCGCCGCCTAGTTACGGGAAGCACGTTTTTGTGGACCCGCACATCATGTGCACGCCCGCCATCGGCGACCTGGATGGTGACGGCGCCGTCGAGCTTGTCGTCCCCGTGACGTACCTGTTCGACCGCGCATACTATGAGACCCCTGCCCACCGCGCGCTGCTACCCCGAGATCTCGACATGTCCATGTACGTCGCGTCTGGCGTCGTCGCTTTCGACCTGTCCACCCGCGCCGTCAAGTGGAACGTCCACCTCGACCTTACCACCGACCACGTTCAGCTCCGGTGCGCTCCGCCCTGTGTCCGCGTGCATGATTTAACACGCCAGCAACCAGGCGCCGTGTTCTCACGCGTTGCTTTCGCACCACAAAAGACGGAAAAACTGACAGCCAGTCCGTGTCCACCAGGGCGTACATGTACTCGAGCCCGACACTGGCGGACCTGAACCACGACGGGCACCTGGAAGTGCTTGTAGCCACCTCGGTCGGGTTTATCTACGTTTTGGACAAGGACGGAAAATCGCTTCCGGGCTGGCCTGTGCAGATGGGCGAAGTGCAGGTGAGCTTCTAGAACCTTCTAGAACCTTCTAGAATGTTCTGGAATATTCGAGTGGACGGTTGCGCTGCAGGCTCAGGTGGCGGTGGCGGACGTCGACGGGGACGGGTGGCTAGAGGTGTTCGCGTCGGACACGCGGGGCAGCCTCGCGATGTTCGACCACAACGGCACGCTGGTCTGGGACGTTCATCTGCGGGCCACAGTAACGCAGGCGGCGACGTTCGCCGACATTAACGGGGACGACCAGCTCGACGTCGTCATTGGCAGTAACGCCGGTGAGGTGTACGCGCTAGACGCCAAATCAGGTGCCGCCACGTGCCTGGACCCGCGATGTGTCTAACGCCACATTTGTGTTGCACCGCTGCGTTAAACAGTAAGACCAGTTCTGCGACCTGCGGTTATCTCTGCATGGCGTGGCTCTTCTAGAGATATTTTGTACTCTATTGGTGAATTACGATATATCTTTTTTTCATCTGTGAAAAATAGATTTCAAATTCCTGTAGAGGTGCACCCGTAGCTCGCGCTCGAGATGTGGACACTGCGTGTCTGCAGTGGCTACAGGTGAAACATGACGATCCCATGCATTGGGACACAAGCAAGCAATCAATTTCCTTTCGCTCTCCGGAACTCCCCTTCAGCGGCGTTGCCTCCTGGTATCGATTCGGGTGTATGAAGTCCTTGACAAATTTTTTTTCGAAACAGCATTTTTCCTCATCATCGGGTTTTCCCGCCGTATCGAAAGTCGAAAAGCGTCAAGAGGTGGATTACTTCCGGACGCTTTGGGCATGCCTGCAGGAAGAATGTTGAAGAACTTTCCGTTCAGCACGGGAGGAAGTATCCTGGCGCCGGTGACCCCCGTGAACCTTGTGGAAGGTTCCGACGCCGTTCAGCTAGTAGTCCCGTCGTTTGATGGGCATGTTTACGCTATTGACGGCGTCACAGGCTGCGCAGGTGTGTTCCCCCTGTAGCCACTCGGCTCAGCAGCTGGCCGTCTTGCCAGTCCCCCCCGGAGCACCTCAAACTGGAGGTAGTAGTCGCAAAAAGGAAAGGGGCAGGATTTTTTTCTCATTTTCCTGCACTTTACCCAAAAACGGGACAGGAAAACTAAACCTTCGACGCGTCCGTCCAGCATTTTGGCATAAATTTCGCCCCGTCCCAGTTTTGACCAAAAACAACCGCTGACCGGCCGGCGCCGCCTGCAGACACGATAGACATCAGCGATACGTCGTATTCGGCCGTGCTCGTCGAAGATTTGGACAATGATGGGCAGCTGGAGCTGCTGGTGTCCACAATGAGCGGCCACCTGTACAGCATCGGAACTCCCGCCGCGTTTCATCCGCTGAAGTCGTGGCCGCAACAGATACCGGGATCCGCTAATTTCGTAATGCGCCGCGGCCAGGTTCGCGCCGCGCCACGCCGCCCTCCCGTTCTGCCCATGCAACCACAATCCTGACATCTGTAACCATCAAACTGCGTCGAAACAGGAAATTCAAACCCATTTGGCCTGCAGACCGGTGTCTACGCGTTGCCTGTGACGCGGCGGCCGAAAGATATCCAGGGTTCCATATTTCCCATCGAACTGGAGATTGTCGACACCGCGGAGAGCCCCGAGGCGGTCGCTGAGGCTCTGGATGCTTCCAGAAACCCCGGGAAGCAAACCGTCGAATTCAAGAAGCCCAAGGCGCCATATTCTGTGGTGGTCAGCCTCGCGGTGCGCTACCCGGCCCTCTCCTGCATTATGTCGACCTGATCAAGATCTTTGTAAGCAGTTCGTCGTATGCGTGATTGAGCAACTCCTACGCAATGCATGACTCAAATTCAAATAGAAGAGAGGATCACCACCAGCGAGCGCGGATTCCTGGCCCGTTAAGCACCCATGCCGTGCAGAATATCGACACGCTGTCGATGAACATGGGCGAGCAGCCGGTAATCGGCATGCAAGACACGTTCCAGACGCCAGGGCGATACACCATGCAAGTGCCGTGCCCGCGCAGCCGCACCACAGCCACTATTCGGTTGGAGATGCGGGACGCCAACGGTGTGCTGTATGTCGACGAATTTCAGCAGTCGTTCAATGTGCACTTTCACAAGCTCTTGAAGTGGCTTGTGGCTGGGCCCCTGCTGGTTATGGGGCTGTTCTTGCTTGTCCTGCGCCCTGAGCGCGAGCGTGCTCTGCCGACGTGATTTTAGTCAAATCGTACTGGTTCTTTTACCTGACATGTAACTTGATTGGCCGGAACAACAGCAATTTCACCTGAGAAGTACAGTTATAATCCAGTGAATCGAATAAACGTGATGTTGTGCGGTTCTGGGCATTGGTGAAATTATCGAGGTAGAAGCGTCCAGGTTTCAAACAAGCTTGGAAACAAATGATCTCGGATAAGTTGGCACTATCACCGATGTATAGTTCAATGAAACGGATTCCCAAACAGCGGGGTTTAATGGTCAGTATTCGATGGGAATTTGAAAAAAAAAAATTACGGCGTGGTCTAACAGCACAAGGTCCTGCATTCTACAATCTCAACAGAGCATTTTAAACGATTTCCAACAATGCAACCGACAATTGGTCATTTTGTACTTCTCAGCTTGTAACACTGGCACCCACTCACACGGTTGAGAGGCAAATCCGCGCTTCAGTGTGACTGCCGTCGAGATCTCGCGTGTTGGCCGGGCCTGAAGCCTGAGGAGCGGGAGTAAGGGGACGAATCGGTGTCATGTGGATTAGTCGACGAGGATGCATGCTGCGCGGGGGGGATATAGCGATATGACTCAGCGGGCGCGGAAGAAAGCGGGGATCTGGCGAGATCCGTAGGGACGGTGCTGAGGCTGGACATCGTGCTCTGGACGCCCAGGTGTGGCTCGCTGAACTGGCTGAAGTCCCCGTGGTCCCCTGTAGCCACAGATGGACCGGTTGCCTCGAACTGATCCGTCAGGGGCTCCGTGACTTCCGGGATGACGCCCATGCTGACCGCGGGGCCTGCATGCGTGTCGACGGGCAGTTCAGGGCTGACCGGCATGCGCGCGCCCTCCTCTGCGGCCCGCGCCGCCATTTCGACGAGAGAAACGTCTTCCCGCGGCCCCCCGGTCGCTTGGCGACGGGCGGCGTTCACCTCCTTCCAGCGGTGAGCTCCTGCAGCTGCGAGGAGCGTCGCCGTCGGCCTCGACGGTTCGGAGTCCTTACGCTCCTGACCCCTGCTTAGGCTTTCCTCTTCCAGCTCCGAACCACCCGGACTGCGGCCCCTGGCGACCGCGGGCGATTTCGGCGCCTGCGGGCTTCCCGGTACCTCGCCCCGCGTTCTCGACACCCTACGTAACCCGAAGGATTTCTGACCTGCGCAAGACTCCCGCACACTCGGCACCGCTTGCAGCTCCGCCTCCATGCAGCTCTCGGCCATGGACAGGTCTCCGCTCAGCATCGAGTTTCCCCCACCCGCCACGCTCTGCAAGCAAGCCCGCAAGTTGCTTTGGAACATTCAGGAACATTCTAGAACATTTTACAAATCAGCGGACGTACGCTGTGGCGGGACATGAACGTGCTGCGGCGCGCGAGGCGGCTCAGGGACTTGACAGCGCCCGTCAGGGTTTGCCGGCCGTCACTCGTCGAATTCGTCTGCGACCGCCTCAACGGCGCGACGGCGGTCTTCACGATCACTGGAAGCACAAACAGAGTTTGTAGGGGCACTAAGGCGGGGTACACGCGCGCTGCACTGCAGCTATTTGCAGTACTTCTGCATCGATCATTCCGCACAACTGGCAAGGAGTTAAAAAACTTGAATTAGGGGTACGTAATGTGTCCGGGCGTCGGATGCTTCTGCGCATGCGGCGCGAGTGACGCAGCAAAAAGCAGCAGTTTTGATCACGGCAAAAAAACACGGCGAAAAGGGCGCACGGTGTCTCAGCTGCTGGGGCCCGACGTTCTGTTGGATAAATCGAACCGCCGCGTCGCCGACGCGGAGGTGGTGCTTGTGTTTCTCCCACCACACGCGGCAACGATGCTCATCCATACTGCAACGACCACCGGAAAAAATTAAAATGGCCAAAACGACCAAAATGACCAAAACCTCGGCAAAAATTCCAGTTCGGACTTGTGGGTATTCGCCTTCCGGTTTAAACTTCGAGATATCGGGGGAAAACTTACTCGATAGGGAAGAACAGCGCGTGGACGTCGAGCATCTGCCTGACGCCCTTGAGCACGCCGAACCGGACGATGATGCGCTCGCTGTCAGTTATGATGTTCTCCATGTCTCCCGCGTCCGCCTCCCGCTGCAAGTTTTCGGACAACGCGGCGGTGGAGCTGGCCAGCGGCAGCGTGTCCGCGCGGTCCAGGCTGCGCACCCCGCCACCCCGCTTCTTCTTCTTGCTCCTCGCAGCAATGAGGAAGTCGCGCATCGTCATGGACACCATCGGCTTGGTCCTGTTGAAGCGGGCAATCGAGTTCACCACGAATCTGAACGCACGCGGGGCATTCGCACAGCCTCTAAATGGCTACAGGGGTCAATCGCGAGCTGTAGAAGCGTCAGAGGTTCGATCGCCCGAGGTTGGACGGCACCTGTTGTACTTGTCGGGCGTAAGCAGCATTGAGCCGTTCTCGCCCGTCATGGCATCGTTGTCCCATTCCTTGTGCTCCCTCAGCAACGGATTATCCACGCGGTAGTTCATGAAATCCTTATCGAAGCCGAACGACTCCTCCTGCACTGGTAAGAAATGTGTGTGTGTGTGTGTGATTTTTTAAGGAAAAAAATATGCCGAAAAGTTTTTGGCCCGGCCAAAACCACCCTATTTTTTGCGCGGAACTCTGAACGGCAGCGCACGTCGTTAACCTCTTCGTAGTAGGCATTGATGACAATTGCTAGCAGCAGACTGGTCCACACGAACCCCAGGACGAAGAGCGCGAGGGTGTAGAGGATGGGCGCCAGGACGGTGTTGGTGCGCGCGAGGTCGTCGTAATTGACGTCGCCCGACGTGAATCGAACCATAGACATCAGCGCCTCCTCCAGCGACTGGTACCCCTCGTTGCTGACGTAGAACCCTAAGAAGAAGCTCTGCGCGAACCCGAAGAAGACGACGGCGCTCATGGCGATGAAGACGATGATCTGCACATCACGCGGGCGTGGTACGGGCACACGGAGAACCTTCTAGAAGGTTCTGGAATGTTCTGGAAGATTTTGGTCCAGAGCGTACGGCCGGGAAAGCGCGCGTCAGGGTTCTGCCGATGGTGCCGAACACCGGCACTCGCCGGGTGTACTTGAACACTCGTAGCCACACGCAGAACGACAGGAGGGCGAGCAGGCTGCGTTCGGCGTGGACTAGGGACGCCGGGCCGTGCAGCTTGGCGTAGTCGCGGCCGAAGGGGTCCGCGCCGTCCCGGACGACTTTGGGGTCGAATTTGGACAGCTGCGAGATGCTCTTGATGCGCACGGCCGTGATGGCTACGGTGGTGGCCATCATCACTAGTGACATCCAGAAAAAGGGGTTCCTGCGCCGCCAAGCCAGCTTCTCGCAACCTGGCCCGGTGCTTTCTCTGAGGTTTCGGCCAAAATCTCCCCGTTTTACACCAAAAAATCGAGCAACAAAACTGGATCGCCATGCATGGCCTTCCACAGTGTGACTCACAGGCTACATAGTGGGTTTACCGCCCCCTAATCCACTGCAAACGGCGTCGCACCTCGCCCAGTGCTGCTGCCGCTGAAAGGCGTTCCGCTTCAGCACCACAGGCACCAGGTCCGTGGCGAAGGTGACAACGCACAGGATGACGAAGACGATCTCAACCGCCAGGCGCCCCCAGCTGAGCACGTCGTTCTCGTAGTAAGTCAGGCGGAAGGCCTCGTACCCTACGCTGGACTCCGCGTATCCCGAAGCATGCACTTCCACCTGCAGCGGTTCGACCTCGCGTTTGACGCAGAATCGCAGTGCGTCGTAATGGGGTGTGCGTGGGCCACATAAAATCGCAATTCCAGCGCGGGAGGGCGATCACCATGAAGAAGACGGTCCCGACCAGGTCCGTAGACGGCGAGTACAGCGTAAACTCCACTACGATGAACCGCGTAGCCGCGTCGATCCACGCCAGGTTGAACAGCAGCGACGTAATGTTGTCAAACTGGGCGATGTTCTTCACGTCGAAGTCGTGAGCGTATCCACTGCCGTCGTAGTACTTCAGCGCCGACCGCGACGTCGTATATGCCTCCGACAGCTGCTCGTGCGATCTGAACTGGAACGCCGGGGTCAGCTGTCGCAGCCACGCTTGCTCGGCTGTGATCTGCAATGAAAACACTGACACAGTGAGTAACTAACTGGTCCTCCATGCAGCGCGGCCTTAGTAGAAACAGCCTCAGAGTTTATTTGTGAGACATATCTGCTTATTCTCAGCAATCAAGGGTGTAGAAAACTTGAGATAAATCAGCTGCTTGATTGCAAATTTTACGTTACGTCTCATGCCCCAGCGCTAGCTGGTATTCACGACGATGCCCAGCATGGTGCCAAGCGGTCCAAAACGCAGCGGCAAAGGAAAAGCAAATTAACATCATCGCGTTTCCCGCTACCGTCATAAATCCGGCGAAGATTTTAATTTTCTACGGTGCCCGATTTCGCGCTGTGGATTGTTCCGCGCAGTGTATCTCGAACTTGTTTTGGGTTCGACGAAATCGAGGGTGAGGGGCTAGTGTACATGCAATGGCAGAGTAACCATGAGTAATCGATAATCGAACTTCTCCACAGGTATGGAGCGAATGGCATTGATCACAAGTAAGTTCACACTTGTTCGCACGTCCGATTTGGATAGCTGCCGCCAAAAAACAGGGCACTGTTTTCAGACCCATCACAGCTTCCAGGATTTTCTCTACCTTCACTCTTCTGTTTATCCTGCTGCAGGCGCCGATGGTTGCCGTTCAGAAGATGCTCCCGTAAGCCATCAAGAGACAGCTCTTGCTGCTTGCTGTCTCCTAGATGTACTGCCCGCGGCAGCATCAGGCGACGTCTACTATTTCCCGTGATTATAGAACTAGGAGCTGAAGCAGGGAGGTCTTCAGAAGATTGAGAATCACTTGAGTTCGTTTCCCCTTCACTACCTTCTTGATGAAGTGGCTGCTCAACGAGCAACACATCACCTGCACCATCACGTTGATTGTTTTAGTGCGCCTTTCAACGGGAGAATCAAACTCGTGGATCAAAACTTGATAAACCAGTTCAGAGAGCGTCTATGGTGTGTCTTTTAATGGTTCGCCAAGAGTTACGCCAATATAACAGGCGAACAGCAGCACACTGCTGCTTTTGTCACGGCGTGTCGATACTGGAGCCCAGTCACTGGTCCAAGGCAGATACAGCTGCATGTACAGCAGGCAGTAAGACGCGCTGTTGAAGCAGCGGGGTCCTGTCTGTGACTCTCGTTCAGACGACGTTCGTGTGAACCGTGAACAGTGTGTCGCACACAGATCTGAAAAGCGTCAAATGCAAACGCTAAAATTTGTTTTAAGTTCAATTTTACCTAACCAATTCAGGTCCGGAGTTGTGGCTGGGCTTCGAATAAACTTCAACTCTGACAGCTTGGATATCGAGGTCGGGCGAAATTGGTTCTACGGTAGCAAGCCCATCCGTGAAGTGCGCTGTTACTTCATATATAAAAAGAAAAACACTTCTTCCCAGCAAGTGCGATTTCCCAAATAGGCGATGAGATTAATCTAGCACGAGCTGATTGGACTGTCATGAGGCCTTGCGAGGGATCGGGCTACTCAAGATAGAAGCGAGTGACTGATTCGTGTAGGATGGAAAGCAAACTAAAGTATCAGGCGCACACGTAGATAGTCTTGAACAGAATATAGAGCAGTGGATAGCTGAAGATGGGGCTATAGTTTACGAGGATGGAGTGACTAGCCTTGCACAGGCCACGCGTACGCATCTCCTAGAGCTCGCGTTAGAAGACCGTAATCAATAAATCAAGTTATATTTCTTGTCAACGATGCCTGCAGTACTGACACTGTGGCTGTCTGCTTCGATGTGCAGGTCGTGGTTCGGAGCAACATCGCCAGCATCAGTTCAAAGCGAACAAGGCAACAAAAATGCGGTTTAAAAAGTCCCTAGTAACTACAGGGAGTGTAATTAACACTCTTTCGCTTCAAAATAGACTACGTGGAGAGAAGGAAGCACGCATGGCTGAACCCCTCACCAGTGAGGCAGCCAAAGAGTGCCCAAACCCGGCCCAACTGTACACAGGATGCGTCAAAATTGAATAATACAAGTCAAAACAGCAATACGAACACTCAGAACCCAAAATTTGCTCCAGGTATAATTTATTGCATGGACTTGGCTCAGGTATGCGCGTTCACACGTGTCCTTGCAATGATAGCCGCTAGAACTCGCATATTGCAGCAAGACATCGATTGTGGAGCTTCCGAGTGCAATTAAGATATCAATGTACTAGGTGATGCAATTGACTAGTGCTGTTGATACGTGAAGGGCAGATTTATTGTGTCAAACCTGTTGCAGCAACTTCTCGATATTAGAAACGTCTCTCTGGTGTCCACTTGAACGCTCCATTAAGAGTGTTCAAGATATATAATATTTGTTTAGTATGGCCAGATTTTCACAACGCGAGTCTTTTGTTTTTATGTTTGACGAAAACACGCGTTGTTGCATAGATCCTCTGTCCCCGATACGGAACTCGAGAAATGCACACAAAATGCCAAATCAAAGAACAACCACACAAACATCGTATCCTGAAGTTACCTGTTGACGACCTGTCTGGCGCTGGGAAGGACTGTGCGGAACTATTGGAAACAGGTGATGGCACGTCACTTATGTTAACTGGTGCCACTTCCGATGGAGAAAGATCTTGAATTTCAGACAATGGTGTTCCCTTGACTGTGCCATCTCCCGCAAAGGGTGGAAAGGGGTAACTTACAGTATCATAATCGTCAATGGTTACGTTCCCACCTGCACAACGTCGCACATGTCACATGCGGCCCGCTACACAACTCTCATCACGCTTATTTCACGTGAGGAAACGTCGTACACTAACTAATGAACAGCGGATGCGGGAGCAAACCTACTGTTGGCATGAATCGTGGCCAAGCCCAGTCACTGTTAGCACGATGGCCCCATAAATTTGGGTTGTAACAAAGCTTATCGAATGTTGGAATATCCAAGACGTTGTCAACATGACACTCGAGCTTGACTCTCTGCTGTCTTACTCTGACAGTTCCCACAACAAGGTTGTTCAGAATGTAGCCCAGCTGGTGATCTTCTCTCTGTTGAGGATCCTGATTCAAGTCCTCACTCGAGTAAGGGTCTAGTCCCAGGAGTATAGCTCTGCACCACCAGCGCAAATCCATGACAGAGGTTGCGAAAGTTTGATACTAGGACAATGTTGCGTCTGTGAAAGCTGTTATGTGTGAGCTCAGCAAGTGTAAAGCACCTCATTGGTCCCTGCCACCATGACCAAAAATCAGCGACAGAGTGAATATCCGCGAAAGTATTAGCTGGATCCGGCCATTCCAAGTCATGGGCATATTTAGTGAATATGTTTATTAACATGTGGCCATCCCAAGCTATGCTGTCAAACGGTACGAGAGCGCCGAGAAGGAAAGAGAGTAGAAACACCACATAGATGATGAGATCGATCCACAGCATACGATGCGCCCATTTGATAGACTGCAGAAATAAACAGCTCAATTCTGTTTACCATTTTGGCACATTATGTGACATCCATCAACTTGGCAGCATGTAATGTGACAGGACATCCAGCACATAACACTTGCACCTTCTATCAAGTGAACAGTAATCTTTTCTTTTGCTTCAAATAGAGAATTGCATGCTGTCAATGTAACAATTACCTTTGATACATCTTTTGCTCGTTCGCGAGTAGTATCTTGCTGGTTTTGCAAGGCCGCGTCCCAATCATCTTGTCCTTCCACAACGCTGTCTTCACCTAATGACCTTTCTCGCTGCTCATCCATATTATTATGTTATATTATATTATAACCACGAGCTCCCCCCCAATAAGTTCAACATAGGCTTGCACATCCATTTCCAAGACTGTGATTGTGAGTGAACCGGCAGCCTCGCAGCAGTACCTGGACAACGTGCACCATTGAAGGTGTTTTCCTAAGTGACGTCTACTTTTGCTTAGGCGCCCAAGCTTCTCGTACTCATTCGCCTATCCGATGTGGTTGGGCACACTCATGACCATGCTGATGCAGCGAAGCAACGAAATTCAGTACCATTCCAATGTAAGAAGTTCTGACGCGCATCTTGTTCATCAAAACCATATGGCGCCGTTTCCATTCAACGGTACCAGCTAGCCTTAAAGAAGTAACGAGGCGTAGTGCATGCTCTGAAACTCACAGTGCTCTATGAATGAACAACCTTTCAAGGCCGTAATTACACACTTCGTATTGCTTACAATATTTCTTGCATCTTAAAGTACTGTTTTTAAGTTTGTCGACATGTGCCGCTGGAGGGGCTGAGTGGTGATAAAGTTTCACGAAGAGAAACCTTTGGTATCAGTGACGCTGCAATAATAACAGTGATTCCAGCTTGTGGCCAACTCAAATAAAACAGATTTTGAACCATTTGAATCAGAGAGTACTTCTTACGACCTAGGGACAAATTTACCCTGGAGCTGGGAGTCTGGATGAAATTGCAATACCATCTAATGGCAACCAGAAAAATATGTGCATATCAGCACACCGGCGTAGTTCCAAAACCCTAATTTACCTGACTGTGCAAGTACCCAGCATCGAGCTTATTCAGTATCAATTACACAGAACTAGCTTGACAGCGTAGAATTACTTAGCTACTTGAACCTGGTGGAGGTATAGAAACAGAATAGCGTACAGGTCCTATTCTCAATGCACCCAAACAATTCCATCAGAACATCCATTTGCCAGCATGGCACTCCCACATCAACAAATCTCAAGTACATACAGGAAGTGGCATCACACATGCCATACAAAATTGGGCAGCATGATACTGACTCTTCAAAAACCACAGACTCAATTTTGCCATACACAGATGCTGCCTTCATCCTGATTCATTCTGTTGAATCTCGTGAATGGATTGCAGAACTTCAATTACTTCTCTACCACCAACCCCACACGATTTGCAAACGTGCCTGCCCTTCGCCCCTTTCCATTATTTGTGTCCCCCATCAAGCCATTTGTCACTGCATGACTGAAAGTCTTCACTCCATTTGCAGCCATTTTCGAACTCATATTTTCGTCCCCACTTCCACTGCTGCCTGTCATGGAGCCATTGGTAGAGCTGTTCTTCATCTTATTCGCATCAAAACCAGCCGAAGCTTTTGCCATAGTTACCCAAGGCCTGGGAGACGACTCATTGAACGTACGACCACGCTCCATAGACTTCCTTGCTGGGATGGGGCGAATCGGTAGCTTAGCTTGGCGAGTTAATGCCGAGTCAAGCGCAGTGAGGCCTTCAGGAGGTCCATCCAAACGGTTAGCATCACCTTCTTGAGTGAAGTTCACAGAAGCCCTGCGATCTCCAGACTTTCGGAAACCGTCACTTGACTGCATCGACCGACGTCTACTATCCACAGATGCCCTGCTTTTCGAGAAACTGTTCCTGGCACCTTCCATTGACGAACGCTGTGAAGCATGGTGGCGACGGAACGTATGGGCATACTTACAGTGCAAAACATTGCAACGCCCTTCAAGCCACCGCCAACAAATCGGAGATGCATCATTCATTGCATCACGTATCTCTGCGAATCCATGAGCATTCGAGCAAGCAGCACGTGGGCACACCCCCCTCATGAAGTCCTTGCAGAGGTGCTCCTGCACATCACATCACATCAGGGCTGAAAACTCCCAATCCGGGATATCAAAACCAAAAAAGGAGATTCAGTAACCTTGGCGAATCGAAGCTCCCTCACATCGTGCCATAGAATGCAAGTAGAGCCATCACAGGTTCCAACATTCGGACACCGCCAAGCTCCAAACTCCCTCTCAAGCTCTGGAGTAAGCTCTTTCTCAGACGGCAGCTTGTAACCATCCAGGCTTGTCAATCGCCACAGTCGACTCTCAGCATAACCAGACAGGGCATTATGCATGATGCGATGTGTTGCATCAACATCGCCTTCAATGGCACCAAACACCTGCACAAAGTACTCGTTCCTCCCACAGGCACGCAGCAGGAGCACAAGAAGTGGACACACGCGAGCACACATACCAGCTCCGAGTCTCTGTTGCGAACATGGAGCGAAGGGTAAGCAGCCAAGTAATGGTAGCAAACAGGCACAAGCGCTGGAAATAGAGCCAAAATGGCATCCAGAAAGGCAACTTTGCTGAGCTGCAAACCGAGCTGCAGTTCTTCAAAATGCCCAATTGTATTTGCAGTAAACCTCAGCAGACTCGCTGCACTATTGAAATCGTATGGGGCGAAGTCTGAACGAAGGACGTGCTGCCGCGATGCCACGATCACATCTGGAATCAATCTGTTACCGAGCACAGTCTTCCAGCTGCGGCCGCACAGGACGAGGCTACTATAATTCGCATCAAAATCCTCACTGCCTAAACGCATGGAACGCATGACAGCCTTAGTGTCAAGCATCACCTGCAGGATGGCAAGAACATTATACAAGAGCCCATGTCATGTAGACGTGATTCAGGGAAAGCGGTGGCTGCCATGAAAGCCCACCTGTGCATGCACAGCTAATGGGTGCCACAGGTGAAAACTCAAGCCTTTGGTTAATGTGGCACGGCCAGAAAACATTGCATCTGCAAGCATTCTGACATCTGGGACGTTGGCTATGAGCTCCAGCAAAGTTTCGTTGGAAAGTTTGCCCAGATGATGGGGCTGGTATGACCTGCGGTGCTCTGAAGAGAGGCACATAAAGCACATTACTCTTGCAATTTGAACAACGTCTTTCTTCACACCCTCACTGATGCTGATGCAGTGCTCTGATGGTACAAGCCTCCACCCATCGGCAGGGTGGCACATGATACAAGCAAGGGATATACTGCCATGCACTTGGCCTCTCGAGTGCATGGCAGCAACCTCTTCAAACAGCCACTTCAACATGTCTAATAGTTGCTTACTTGGTTGCTGGCGAAAGTTCTGCAGGGAACATCAAAGTTTCCAACTGATCTGCATGTGCATCTAAGGAGACCTTTGAATGCCTGGTTCCTAAACAAAAAGGAACGCACCACAAGCCCATGCACGAATGCATCATCATACATCAGCTCTGAGAGCGGAATTTCTGATCTTCCATCTGTCATTCGAGCTTCACAGGCGAGGTTGAGAACTTCAGCCATTGAACGCATCTCCAGTTTAACGTCTTTAGGCTCGAGGCCAGATAAGCTGGGCCTAGCTTGCTGCATGACAGAGATTGCAAGAGACTCGAACTCGGGAATTGCACTCATGGGTGTAGATTTAGCAGCCTCTCGAGCCTCGTCAGGGAGGTCTGCTGGAATAGGGTGAGCTGTGACAGCAATTCCCTCGAGTTCGTATTGACATAGATAGTATGGAACCAGATCCTCGCAGAAATGCTCCAGTACAGCGGAATCGGGAAGCAAAACTTCAAGACCACTGGAAGTAACAGGCGGTAACGCGGAGTTGTCGTGGCCATCCGACATCATATAATTCTCAGGTAATGGATACTGGGTTAGAACCGGTGTGGAAGTCTTTGCCAGGAAGGCTGCCGCAATGGTGGGGTCTGGAGCCTCAAAAGATGGACCGCCAACGGCCGAGTTCTCCTTGCTACCATCATCCGTTCCGTTTCCCTTCATACTACCTCGAGGTGTTCCACGGGAAGGCATCTTTTGCAGGTCAAGGTGGTCGGTGTCAGCGTTGAAGTAGTACCCACGTCCAACTAGTTAAAGAATGATGGCCGAGACGCTCTTGCTCAAAAACACATCCACAGAAACGCCCCTACATCACAGCAGGGATATCTGTTGCATTTCAATACAACTGTATATCTTCAGGTGACAATCCGACCACCTACTCTATCCGACAACTGGGCATAACGACAGCACTTCGGTGGGCAGAAATCGCAAACACTTGAAGCTGCTGATACCAGAGAAGATTTGGTATCTAAATACAGATACATCACATCCTGTGTGAGCTTACTCTACGGGGAAGGAGCTAAAGTGCTTGAAAGATATGGCTATCCCTTTTCTGCACGCAACTGGGTGGCATGATCCCCCATGATGTTCGATTCCTGCTCAAAGTGGAGAAATATAGGGCAATCATCAGGGCTTTCAACCTTTTCAAACGAGAGTATACACAGGTAGGAAAGCATGTCCTACCCAGGGAGGTCGAAATCAAGCCATGCAATACAGCGCCTCCCAGAAACCAGACTAAACGAGGACTCGTGAACGTATGCTCACGCATTATTTTACCCTGACTCGGTAGAGTATAGTAGATTGGCAATGCTGCACTATCAAAGAGGTACAGAACGGCGCCGTTCGAATTCGAACCAAAAGTACCATGTCCACAAAGTAGCGAACCGTACATAGAGCCTTCCACTTTGTTATGTGAATGGATTGTCGAGTCTGTTGTCGGTGCGATGACTACCATGCCTTAATTCCGTCAACTCATCTACAACTGCGCTCAGCAGAAGGAACATCCGTTATGAAATGGCATGAGATTAATGTAAGAAAAACCACTCGTAAAGTTTGGGTGTGGCGGACCGTGTATTTATACTCATTGAACTTGCTTGCTATGAATGGGATACCATTCGTCGGAACGTTAAAGGGGGGGTGAATGATCACGCGCCGCCCATGCACGGAAATCTGTCCAATTCAGAATCCGTGACAACCATATTACGAGCTGAGGACTTTGTGAATTGATGCTTAAGTGCCATTAAGGTGTTTCGTATCCGTTTTTCCGAAAGAGCGGCAACAAGTAACGCTATCCGCGTCACCTGGTGGTAATGTGTCACACTTGATACATATGCCGATCCTGTTACTACGATCGCGATAGGAACACAGCCTGTTCGGCGTGTTTGAATGAATACGATTTTTTTTTTCCTGTTTTGAAGCCAACCAAACTCACTGAGAGGTGAGTTGCCATCGGTGGCAGATACTCATGAAATCTAGGAATGTGGTCCAGTCAGGGTGGCATGCATAATGTCAGAGATAGTATCTCACAGGGTACATAGATACGTTTGGACTACTAAAACTTGAGCCACCACAAGATGTGGGTAGGACTAAGGGGCCAAGATGCATGGCCAAGATTGCTCATTTTTATGCTGTCATAGGTTCGTTGAAAAGCAACTGATCTGTGTAACTCTACTTGGATTTCACCGCCGTTACACCCACATGCCTCTCATGTGATTCAGAAGCGGCATGTAGCGGGAGGCGCTGATTGGAAGGATATGCAATAATCTGCGTACCTGATCTCGATACTGGCGCATTCAAACGCTGTGTGTTCGCGGTGTTTCAAAATCACCGCGATGACCTAGACTTGCACAAATGCTCGACAAAGATGGGCGAAAGGGCTTCTTGATAAAAGTGTATTACATCAAACGGTGAGATACAGGCATTGTATCTCACTTGTCATGTCAGCAGCTGATAGGGCGATGCGTACCCGCACCTAATACTCAGACGTTGATTCGCGGGCTTTGGTTATCATGTGCCACCATTGCATCTGACTGATAATGCATTTTGTTCTACTAAACGCTACTGCCGCGGGACATAGAGATAGCAACCAATTGAGATGTAGCAAGTGTTGTTGCTGACTCATAGGATTGAGCTAGGTCAGCTCCGGGCTCCGCTATGCCCACACTTGACCCCGCATAAGACTCAGCTTAATCGTGTATATAACTTTCGAAGTGCTATAGGACTTGAAACAGTGGAGGATTCCGGTTACCCCGTACATGGCACATATCTCCGTAGTACGATCACCCTTAGCTATCTGCCAACTCAGCTGCAACGTCCCTTACACATTCGCTGAAATGAAATATATGAACTCAGGTACTTAGATTCAAGTGATATTATGTTCGCCGCTGTAAATTGAATTCTTTCCTGACAATGAAACCAGGTGTTAGAGAGACCTGTGATGAGTCAGCCCACATGATCACTCGCTACCTTGGCAGCACCCTTGGCTGTCTGTTCGATCGATGACAATTCTTGGTGCATTGCCTTAGCAAATAATATTTGGTTTGCCTAATCTACAATAGAAAACACGCCAAAGTGCCGTTTGACTGCTCTATCAACAAAGCAAGTCCACAACTTGCAAAAAAGATGGGAACAACTGGGACAGCAAAAGCTTGCTTTTTCTTCTTTTTTAAAGTAGTAGACATAAATTTTTTTTGTTAACTGAGTTCTCTTTGAGCAGCAAACTGATACCAGTTGGAATTGCACGGTTCAATTTCTCTTTGTAGTAGGGAGATAGTTTTTCCAGTTTCATCTAGTGCACTTCCGAATTTCTGTGCAGCCTCCAAATGTTTACTGCACAGGCACTGACTCTTTTGAGGACTGTAAATTGTGCAAATTAAAATCACGTTTGCTGCTGGTGACACTTCTTGGGCCGTATTTGCAGTCATTTACATGTTCTTACCATGGTCCAAGTATGAGCTGACAAGCACCACAAGCACTTCGTTAGAGGGACGCGAGCAGAGTGATGGTGTAGTGTCGACTGGCAAGTGAAAACAGCGAAGGGACAAGCATGCAAGCTTGTGCTTGTTGCAGAAGGCTCAGTCATACGAAATACTACGTCATCTGTGGATGTTACAGATCATGATGCCACCAAAATAATGCAAGAATCCGCTTTCCCTTGAGGATCGAAACACATATTATTTCTCCATGTATTCAGCTATCCTCGCCACAGGAACAAACCGAGCAGCTAGAACCTGAAGCAAGCTACGCCCGTGTGCAGGCTTAGAAGAGAACGAGATGGACCCGAATGCAGATCCACCTGGAAGAGCTTTATGAGACGGCTGCTCCTGAGAAGTAATTAGCGCAGCACTAGCTAAAAGATCGGATTCGTCTATTTCCGCACGAGCAGTAGTTTTGGGCGATTCTGATTTCGCACCGCTGCTTGGTGTAGACCCTTCCCCAGTTACCCTGCAGAGGTCTGCTAGTGAGCAAGTTATTCGAACTGAAGCCATTTCCTGTGTTTAAATCAGTTGACCCTGAAAGCTTGTGCTGGATACACGGTAACATCAGTGTAAACAAGTAGCCCGGTAAATACCTGCGCATTTGCTGATCTGCAATCTTAGCTTCTAACGCCTCTTCGCGTTTTCGTAGAGCTTGCTGGCGATTCCACCACCGCATTGCCTTCGCCATCAGGCTGTCACTCGCTGGCTTGAAATCAAAATTGTAAGAGCTGTAAATCACGTTGTAGTTGTGGAACTCTCTCAGCATTAGCTTCTTCAACGATTTGTCGTTCGGAATACCAGCTGTTTGACCTGCTGGACCAGGCGCTAGGAACAAGGTGCCATGTGGGTAATGCAAGGGGTGCTGCATCGGTTTTACCGGAGCTCCGTTGTGATGGTACTTGTAGAAGCTAGCCTGCACAAGAGCTCGACATTTGCTTCCCTTGCTTCGAAAGCCACACACTCGCACAAACTTTCTTGGAGTCGTACATCACCCCCAGGTTTGAACTGAAACATCCTGGCCCTGGCGACTTGGGAGTCCGTTTCATACAATGTGCGTTTAATTTCTCCCAGTGAGCAGCCTGTTCCTAGATCAGTGGGCCCTGTAGTGAACACATCATTATTCCATGTGCCCATAACGATTGATTCTGCTATTTCTTCCTTCGCTTCGCGCCACGCCTTTGCTGGTTCCATGCCCTTATCCATTCTTTTCCTCCATGGTCCAAGGTTGTACTCAGCCCCACATCCATCTCTGAGACCAGCTGAGAATTCTCCTTTAAAGACGACTCCAGTTGCAGACGTAAACATGCCGACTCCATGTGCGAAGCCTCCGTGAAATTCGCCTTCATACCGGTCTCCGGGCTGGGTATTGGGGATGCCAGCTCCCTTACCCTGCTTTCCAAAGGTCATGGTACCCTTGCCATGTGGTATAGCGTCTCGTGTAAGACCTTCAAACCTATAAGAATGCAGATAATCCTCTGAATATTATCGTCGAGCTTATTCGTCGCAGGGTTGCAAGTATAGCCTTTGTTACGTTACACGGCTGGATCGAGTACGGCATGAAGACACGCGAAAAGATATTTGACATAATAATGGGCTTCCGGTGTGGTATGTATCATAAACACTGCTCTCTACAATGGGAAGACAGGCATACTGAGCCGTCACGGTTGCGCTGTGCATGCCGTTCTATACTGACAGTTTGCTGCGCACGTTGTAGCATCATCGTATACCCAGCTGTTCCAGTGAATTGTATCTCCAGTAAATGGGGCATAAGGATGGTGCGTTGCTTCCAGGTAACTTTGAGGACACTGCTCGAAGGCATCGGGAATTTCCCTGGCCTTCCCTACTGTGCGCAGCAAATCTCTTTCCTCGTCAAGCTCGTCATCTATGCCTAAAGGAAGAGACATACTTGTTCAGAGCTTATGAGAATACTGCCGCGGCAAGTTATACACTAAATCGACGATGACCCGGGCAGCACAAGAGTATTGGAGGCCTTTGTCTCTTATCTGTGAACGTGAGTGTGAGAAGCCAGGTTTCGATCTGGAATGCTATAATGTGGTAGCTGGGCCTTCGCATGTTGAGAATTTTGAAGAATGCATTAAGGACATCGATTTTTGGCCGAAGTGCCACTGTACAATGCTTCGACTCTGGAAAATACATTGCTCGACTAGGTGTGATGAAAATTGCCGTATACAGTTCAGTCCACTCGTGGCTATTGTTGCATGCTTTTTACCAAATCATCTGGGTTTCCCAAGTCAACCTGTGCTGACATCCACCGAAGTGTCTCAGAGATGCATTCATGTGTACACCTCATACAGTCATCTGTACTTGAACGATGAAAGGATCCTCTTCGCTTATAAGTACCGACTGTAGATGGTTTTGCTAGGCCAGTTGTTCATTTTTCAACCTCGATGCAGAGTGGTTATCAGTTTAATCCATGTTTGTCAAATTCGGAATGGATTTACGAATCTTTGTTTAATTTTGTGCATGTAGCATCCTTTAGGTGGGATGGCCAAGATTATCTAGGGTCAGGCCAAGACTGATGTTATCTCGCGCTGATACACACAATATGTATCTTGTTACGGCGGTGAATTGTTCATAGCGGGGGTCAAACTCTTACTATGAAAACAATTGTGGCTGTAGAGCTAGTCTAATAGCCGTAGTCTTCCGGTCGAACGCGGCAAGGCCCAGGCAATAAATACCCAGACAACCAAAATGCTCTCTATTTTTCCAACTTGATCAGCTTTGGAGTACAGGTAGACAGGGCTTCAATGATCCCCGCGTGCTTTCGTGAACATCGATTTCCGATCGGCCTCTCTAAGTGTAAATGGTCTGCTGAACGAGTTCGTCTGAACCACTCCCCCACCGTCGTGCTTTGAGATAAAATTCCTCCGCTTTGCAACTGGAATGACTATACATGACTCCATGATTGGTGATTATAGCATCGATTCATCCTAACCATCTGAGAACAGCAGTCAGACCATGTATCTCCTGCCTGCCTCGCCTTCTGATCTGCTCAAACGCACTCCGGCACTCGAAATAATCCTGACTTCGCACACGGACAATTCAAGGTTTGGTTTTTAAACCTCGAAGGTAATATCATCTTAATTCTCGCTTTGAGGAAGTACTGTCAGCATCGGGTTTGCAGGCTGTAGCTTCTACCGTCGACAGGATGCTGCAGCTCGCTTGCGCACAACCTTTTCATTTCCTGCCAGTCTGATAGGGGTTGTTAGGGTCTACTGTCATTGTTCTGTCGGACAGTACGCTGACTTTCGCAGTATTAGAACATGTATCGAACCTACTTCGCAATCCATTTTGGCTCCATCGGTGAGCCTTTTGAGCAAACTTTGTGTATTTCTGCTTTCAACACTCAACGAATGCCGCCATTGCTCAGTGCATAAAGCCCGAGCCCTTGTTACAGTGCCCATCCAACTCTAGGAGAATGAGAATATCTGCGCTGGGTACTAGATCCTGGGATTCGGGGTGAGTTTTCTATGGGAGTACATTCTATGGGTGTGTATTCTAAGGCTACTCTGTCG
>JAULKQ010069813.1:5233-20915 GCA_032356285.1 Smithsoniella earleae | reverse complement strand
GACGGTGGCACCGTCGCCAATCTCGGCACGTTCAGCGCAAACCCGCTGTCGATTACCGCCGGGCTGGAGGCCATGCGGTTACTGGACGAGGCCGCGATAGCGCACATCAACGACCTCGGTGCGCGCGCGCGCGCGGGACTTGCGGGCGCGCTCCGCGCGCACGACGCGCCGGCGGGGATCAGCGGCGCGGGTTCGCTGTTCCAGGTTCACTGGACTGAAGCAGAACTGCATGATGCGCGTGGACCCGCGACCGCGGATCCGGATTTGAAACTCTTGACGTTCCTCGGGCTGTGCAATCACGGCGTGCAGTTATCGATGCGCGGAATCGGGGCCTTATCGACGCCAATGACGGCCGGTGATATCGATCATCTCGTGAAAGCGTTCGACGAGACTCTGGCTGCTATGAAAGCGGAAAGGTGGTTTTGATCCTGAGCCATAACCGTCTGCAACGGCGCGAACGGGGCCAATGCGGGGATCCTTCAGGAGATGTTCCGTTTTTCCATTTTTCGAAGGCAGCTGGCATGGCCCCCGACACCCCCGTGGTGACGTGAATTTCAGCTGCGGTTAAAGATAACTCGCATACCCGTCCAGCACTTTCAGTACGCTCGCCTCGTCGGCAACCGGCAGGCGCAGAATGATGCGATTGGCGCCGGAATCTTTCGCGTTTGCAATCGCATTCGCCGGTTGAATCTCATCATTGAGAAAAAACAGCGACACATCGAGCTTGTCCGGGTCGCGCCCGAGTTCGCGCATCTGCGCGTGGATCGTTGCGAGGTCGCGTTTTGTGTCGTCGACGTCGAACGTGAGCGGCAACCAGCCGTCGCCGTGCCGCGCAACTTGCTGGAGGCTGAAAGGCGTGTTCATCGAGCCCAGTACCACCGGGGGGCCGCCTGATTGCACTGGCTTCGGGTACTGCCAAATCGGATCGAAGCTGACGAACTCGCCGTCGAACGACGGCTTCTCTTCAGTCCACAGGCATCGCAGCGCCTGCAGGCGTTCGCGCAGTTCGCGCCAGCGTGTTTTGTGTTGAACACCATGGTGAGCCATTTCGTCGACATTCCAGCCGGCGCCGATCCCGAGTATGACCCGCCCATCGCTCAACTGATCAAGAGTCGACACCTGCTTGGCGAGATTAATCGGATGGTGTTGATTGATCAGACACACGCAGGTGCCGAGTTTTATTGTCGAGGTAACGGCTGCGGCCGCCGCCAACGCGGTAAACGGATCGGACATATGCCGGTATTCTTCCGGGAGAAAGAAGTTCGCGGGACTCAGGGGCATGCCGGTTTCAGGATCGGCCGGCTCGCCGGGGCGCGGGACCGGAATATGCGTGTGTTCAGGCACCCATAAGGATTCGAAGCCGCGCTCTTCAACCGCCCGTGCCAGGCGATCGGTGCGCATCATGTACTCGGTGTTAAATGTGAATACGCCAATCTGCATGGGTAACGCCTCTATCGGTTCGACGGTGTGTGGTTAACGCGAGTGCTGGAACGCAATGCACGTTGCCGGCGAGGCACGCCGGATCCCGCGGCATTCCGTGCGATTAGCGCTTCGTGGGCGTGCCGAACAACACCTCGCGTTCGGAATTCGGACTGGATTGGCGGTCGTTGACGGGTCAGGAGTATGGCACGCGTAAACCGCGACGCTCCGGTCCGGCACCGGAAGACCGCGCCGCGCTGTTCCGCGGTGTTGCGGGTAAACAGGCATGCCCCGCGCACCCCGTATCCGGGATGCGCGGGGCTGCGTTCATTCAGCCCGCTGAAAGCCCGAGTTCGACTTCGTCGCTAAGGTCGAAGGCGGGCCGGTCGCCCAATTGCTTCAACTCCGGCACCACGTGTTTCGCGAACGTTTGCAGGTTCTTCATTGCTACGTCCGCGGGCATGCCGGCATAACTGAATACCCCGGTGAAGCCGCAGCAGTTAGTGCGCGCGTGCACTTGCTTGATCTTCTCGTAGCATTGCTCCGGCGTACCCCAAATTTGCAGGTCGAGGAAGAACTGCGCCATCCCGTCGACGCCGTGCTCTTCGATCGTTTCGTTGAGCGCCTTGTAGTATTCGTAACCCTTCGTGGTTTCGAAATGCGAGCTCTGCATCTCGTAGTGTTTCACCACCGACCGCCAGTAACCGACGATGTACTCGCGCGCCATCTCTTCGGCGCGGCCGGCATCGTTATCGCAGGCCACCCACCCGGCGACGTATGGCGGCGGCGCGTCCACCCCGTGGGTTTGTTTGAACACGGCGCTGTAATCGCTGAGATCTTTCGCGTGTTCTTCCCAGGTCTTCTGCGGAATGATCAAAATCCCGACCCCGAGCTTCGCCATGAGCGAGCACGATTCCGGTGACACCGAGGCCGCGTAGGTGCGATTTTTGAACGTGCGGAACGGTTCCGGACGGATGCGCGCTTTCGGTTGTTTGATATGGGTGCCGTCGTATTCGCAATAACCCTGTTCGAGCCCGGTGAGGATCATTTCCGCGGATTCGACGAAACGATCGCGCGATTCGTTCATGTCGACGCGAAAACCTTCGAACTCCACCCGCCCGAGTCCGCGGCCGATGCCGAAAATCGCACGCCCGTCGCTCATGCAATCGAGCATGGAAATTTTCTCGGCGACCCGCATCGGATCGTTCCACGGCAGGACTACCACCATCGTGCCGAGCTTGACGTTCGGGCAACGACCGCCGACGGCGGCAAGGAACTGGATCGGATCCGGGGTCATCGTGTAATCGGTGAAATGGTGTTCCACCGCCCACACCGACTCGAAGCCGAGGTCTTCGGCAGCATAGGCCAGCGCCATATCCTGCTGGTAGATCGAGTAGTCACTCTTGCCCTTGTCGTTATTCGGATTCTGGAAAATAGATGCCATACCAACGTGCATGCGAAAACCTCCGTCGTGAAATTAATGAGCGCGCAAACCCGATACGGGGCGCGCCCGGATGCAGACTGAGGGCCAGTATAGGCAGGGGGCAAATTTGTGATGCTGAGTCCGGCTGTCATATCATCGGCATTTGATGTCATAAATGGCTTACGATGTCAGCTATCGAATCCCTGACCATGCCGAACACTTATGTGCGGCTAATGCTGCAAACAGCGCAGGACCCGCAGCAGATCCTCGTCGGCAGCGGCCTTTGCGCGGAGCAGGTGCGGCAGGGCAATGCGGAGATCGAGGTGTGGCAGCAACTCGTGTGTGCGCGCAATTCGGCGGCCGTTTCGCGCTCGCCACATTGGCATCTGAACTGGGCCGACCGCATCGCGGAGCATTTTCACGGACCGGTTACCGCGGCCTGGCTGTCGGCGCCGACCCTGGGTGACGGGCTGGACATCTTCGTTCGTTATATCCCCGACCGCGCCCCTTACCTGAGTTTCCGCAGCGCGCAGATTGGCGATTCCTGGCAGGTGGAGCTCCGATCGCTGATGGAACTCGGCGATATCGCGGCGATGTTGATTGAATTGCCGCTATTGACGCTCGCGATCTATATCCACCGGCTGCTCGGCAAGCGCGTGGATGGACTACGCTGCGAATTCCCGCATCAGCCGTTGGCAGGAATCGAGCACTACCGTCGCTTGTTCCATGGCCAACTCACGTTCGAGGCCGGGGTTGCGGCGCTGAGCTTGCCGGCGGCTTATCGCAATCTCGCGAATCCCGGCTACGACCGCACCATGTGGAACGCGGCGCGACGGCGCTGTGAAGCCGCGGCCCAGAGTCGTGCGAGTCAAACAGTGGTCAATCGGATCGTTGAAATCCTGCTCAACAGCCTTGACGAGCAAGCGCCGGAACGGGTGCTGCCAACCCTGTCCGGCATGGCGGAGCAATTGCACATCTCGGTCAGCACCCTGAATCGTCGCTTGCGCGCGGCGAACATTACATACCAGGCCCTGGTCGACGATGCGCGTAGCCAGCGTGCGAAAGAACTCCTCGGCAATCCGCAGCGCCGCGTCATTGATATTGCGCACGAACTCGGCTTTCGCGATACGACGAGTTTCGTCCGCTCGTTCAAGCGTTGGTACGGCACCACCCCGGGCCGGTATCGCCGGCGCATCGATGCGGTTCACTAGGGCGGTGGTTCCCGGCCTGAGCGGCGCGAGCTTGTAAACGCCGGGCGAGGATGCGGCCCGGAAGCGCGCGGCGACAATGCGCATTTTAGCGGGCGTATTGCGTCGTTCTCGACCGGCATGCCTGTCTGCCTTGCGATTGCCCGAAATCACTCCCGGTGCGACGCTACTTATTTTGAGACCGCTTCTAGTGATGTTGCATCATCCAGCGCCCGGACCAGGTTCGCCCGGTTGCCGCTGCACGACCGGCGCTTGAAGCGGGTGCAGCACTTTATCGTTGCGTTACAAGCCATGACGCGCGCCAGATGGTGACATATAATTGCCGGGCCAGCGGGATCACCGCTTGCCCGCAGACCCGAACGAACCTTGATCCGAACGAAGGAGCCCGACCGTTGACCATTAGCCAGCAATCGACCAGCCGCACAATCAAGACCCGCGACTGGAACCTCCACTACCACGAAGCCGGCAGTGGCCATCCCCTGATTCTGTTTCACGGTTCGGGACCTGGCGCCACGGGCTGGAGTAATTTCGGTGGCAACCTGCCGGCGCTGGCCGAACACTTTCGCGTGATCGCCGTCGACATGCCGGGCTGGGGCGCCTCCGACCCGTGCCCGGTGGACAAACTCGAACACGTCGATGCGGCCGTGCAGTTCATGGACGCACTCGATATCGACACGGCGGCTGTCGTTGGTAATTCGATGGGCGGGGTAACCACCGTTCGTCTCGCGGCCGAGCACCCGGAGCGCGTGTCGCACCTGATCACGATGGGCGCGGCGCTGAACCGCGGTCCCCGGCTCTACGGCGCGGCCGACGGCCCGACAGAGGGAATTAAAATCCTCATCGAGGCCTATCGCAACCCGACCACGGAAACCATGATGCGCCTCGTCGAAATCATGTGTTTCGACAAGCGTTTCGCCTCTGAAGACTTGTGCCGTCTGCGTGCGGAAGCCGCGAGCGCAGAACCCGAACACCTGAAGAATTTCCTTGCCGGATTACCGCACGGTTGGCCGGTACCGTCGTTTGCGAGTTTCGAACAATTGATGGAGATCAGCGCGCCCGCGCTGTTGCTGCACGGGCGTGACGACCGCGTCGTGCACTGGGAACATACGTTGCATCTTGTCTCCCACATTCCGAATTCGCGCATGGTGTTGATCAACCGCTGTGGTCACTGGGCGATGATCGAACACGCCGCGGAATTCAATCGCCTTGTGATCGATTTCGTAACGAACAATTAAATGCCCGCCGTGACCGTGTGAGCGCATGGTGAGCGGAACGTACGGCGCGAGCCGGCGGCCGGCCCGATACTGTCGCCGTGCGCGTTTCCGGAATCTTGCTGCGGGTGAGAATCACCGCATCGGAGAACCTGACCATGGGCAATGAACACCCGGATCCCTGCACGCTGCCGCTCGATCAGATCGACGTCAGTAACCCACGGCTTTATCGCGACGATGCGGCGGATGCATATTTCACCCGCCTGCGCGAGGAAGCGCCGGTGCATTACTGCGCACATAGTAATTACGGGCCGTTCTGGTCGCTCACGCGTTACGCGGATATCGTGCGGGTGAATGCCGCCGACGACGTTTTCTCGTGCGATTATGAACGCGGTGGCCATATCCTCGGTTATCACAAGCTGTTCCGCGAAAACGGGGTCGACGCGCGCATGTTTCAGTCGACCGACGCACCGAAGCACACCGAACAGCGCAAGGCGATCGCACCGCTCGTTGCGCGCAGCAGTGTGAAGGACATGGAGTCGCTCATGCGCGGGTTGTGTTGCCGGATCCTCGACGACCTGCCGCTGGGCGAACCGTTCGACTGGGTCGAGCGTTTTTCGATCGAAATGACCACGCAGGTGCTCGCGCGCCTGTTCGATTTCCCGTGGGAACAGCGGCGGCTGCTCACACGCTGGTCGGATGTTGCCGTGACCGAACCCGGCTTCGGGATTGTCGACAGCTGGGATCAGCGACGCACGGAACTCGAGGCGTGCTTTACGACGTTCGCCGGTTTGTGGCGGGAGCGCGCCGGCGACGCGCCGGCCAGTGATCTGCTGTCGTTGATGATTCATTCTCCCGGCACGAAAGACCTGAGTCCCGAGGAATTCCTCGGCAATTTGATCAACGTGATCGTCGGCGGCAACGATACCACGCGCAATTCGTTTACCGGCGGGGTCGTGGCGCTGAACCGGTATCCGGATGAGTACGAGAAACTGCGTGCGGATCCGTCGCTGGTCGAAACGATGGTGCCGGAAATTATTCGCTGGCAAACGCCAATCGCGCACATGGCGCGAACCGCGCTCGAAGACACCGAGGTCGGCGGCAGCGTGATCAAAGCGGGGGATCGGGTCGCGTTGTGGTACATCTCGGGCAACCGCGATGAACGCATGATCGATGATCCCGCAGCGTTCATCATCGATCGCAAGAAGGCGCGCCAGCATTTGTCGTTCGGCTTTGGCGCGCATCACTGCGTCGGCTACCGGGTTGCCGAACTGCAGCTCAAGGTAGCCTGGGAAGAAATACTGCGGCGTTTTCGTCATATCGAAATTGTCGGCGACCCGGTGCGGACGTGTTCGAATGTCATCCATGGTTATGCGTCGTTGCCCGTGCGTTTGCATCGGTGGTAGGGATGGCATTGCGTGCCAAACCGCCGGGCACCGGCCCGCGAGCGGCTGAACCCGGACAGGATCTCCGCACGATCGCCGGTTGCCGGTATTTCGTCATCACAGGAATGCGCTACAGATGAATCATACGGTCTGCATCACTGGCGCCGGCGCCTTGCCGGTGGGCAAGTATCAGCGTCCTCGCGACGCCGCGATCCAGGTCCTCGAACGCGAATTGCTCGCCGGTGTCGTCATTGCCGCGCTCGACGATGCCGGGATCGATAAAGAGGATGTTGGCAGCCTCGTGTTCGGCATTGAACGCGACTACCCGAAGCAACGCTATTTCGCCACGTTCATGGCGAACTACCTGCGCATTGCCGCGACCGGGACGATCATGGAAGTGGTCGGCAACGGCATGACCGGCGGGCTCGCGTTCGACAAGGCAGCGGACGAAATCGCGCTCGGGCGGGCGAAAGTTGCGCTCGCGCTCGGGATCAATATGGAAAGCGCGATTCCCACCGGTGAACATCTGAACAACTCGATGCGTCACACCGGTGATGTCGATTTCCATACACCGTCCGGGTTCATGCCGATCTCCTGGTATGCAATGGATGCGATGCGTTACATGCACGATCATGGCGCTACACGGGCGGAAATCGCGGCCGTCGCGGTAAAAAATCGTTTTCATGCCAGCCTTAACCCGCTCGCCCAGTACCGCAAGCCGATCACCATCGAGGATGTTTTTGCCCAGCGCATGATCGTGGAACCGCTGGGGTTGTTCGAGGTTCCCGGTCGCGCCGATGGCGCGGTATGCATCGTGCTCGCCGACGAGGACACGGCGAAAGCCACCGGACAGCCGTACTTGCGTATGCGGGGTCGCGGTTTCTATCACGAAGGCGCGCATCAGATCAGCGAAGTGCCGAACGATATGACGGCTTTTCTTGCCGCACAGATGGCAGCACGAACGGCTTACAGCGAGGCGGGAATCACCGCGGATGATTTGGATCTCGCCGAGATCTATGCACCGTGCACTATCGTCGAGGTGCTCGTATCTGAAGCGCTCGGTCTCACACCACGCGGAGGTGGTGCACGCGCCGCGCAGGCTGGCGAGACCACACTCGGCGGACGCATTCCGATCTGCACGTCCGGCGGTTGTTTGTCACGCGGTCATCCGCCGTTCGTCACCGGCTTGTATAACTTTGTCGAACTGGCGGAACAGCTGCGCCAGCGCGCAGGCGAGCGTCAGGTTAAAAACGCCCGCCTCGGATTGTCGGTGTCGGAACTCGGTAATTACAACGCCGCGCTGGTACATATCCTGGAGGCCGCCTGAATGAGTATCGAGATCATTACCGTGGCGAAATCGCGACCCTATCCGCCGCGACAATCCGAATTCACGCAGACGTTCTGGCAGGCACTCACACAAGGCCAGTTGCGAACCACGTGTTGTGGCGACTGCGGAAAATTCACGTTTCCGCCGAAACCGATCTGTCCGTACTGTTGGGGTGAACAGGTGATGTGGCGTGAACTGTCCGGCAATGGCGTCCTGTACAGCTACACCACCGTGCATGCGGCGCCGGAAGTCTTCGCCGCGGACGTTCCTTACGATCTGGGCATTATCGATCTGGACGAGGGTTTGCGAGTCGCAACCGGCATCACCGGTGCGGGTACGCCGCAACTCGACAGGCCCGTGCGCGCCGTTGCGCTCGTGTACGCGGACGGCCCGCTGCTCGCATTCACCCAGGACAATGTCTAGCTTGTGAACCGGCAGCGGGTGTCACGCTGCGCACGAACGCGACGCTCGGGGGCGGGACTTGCCGTGCGTCGGGGCGGCGGGCCCCATGCGACAGACGCGCTGATGTAACGAAACCTTTCCCGAGATTTCACGCATGCGGTTGTCGGTGCGGCCCTCGCGCCGCACCGATGTCAGCGCGCGTGAAACCAGGGTTCAGCGCACCGGGTTACCGCGATTGTCAGCTTCCGTGCGGTCGCGGGGCCCGCTGGAATCAGCACCGTGGGTTTCCGGATCGTGCAGCCCCTTGTTGTAGTGGTGGGCGGCCGCACTCTCCATGTGGACGCGGTACTCGTTGCGCGACAGCATGCCGTCGCGATTCGTGTCCGCTTTATCGAAGCGTTTCAGCACGTCTTGCTGGTGCGCCGTCACCGGCATGCCCTGCTGCGTGTCCGGTTGTACCGGCGCTTTCTGCTTCACACTGAGGGCATCGGGGACTAGCGCCTCGGCCTGGTGTTCCGTGGCCGGCAATTGCGCGGCCGGTGACGCGGCCAGCGCCGAGCCGGCGGCTAACGTCAGTGCGACGGCTATCGGGGTGTATTTAAATCGATTCATTGTGGGTTCCTCCTGAAATCATTTTCCATGTACCCGGATGATTGCAAGTAGCGTGCCGATGCTTCTCGACGGGCGTGATTCCATGGCTAATGCACACGTGCGCAAACTGAACGAACTCGGCCGCGCAGCACAACAGTCGTGCAATGATGCGCCCACAAATTCACGGCGATCCGCAACATCCGCTTGCGGCCCGGGCACGGGCATGAGCGCTGTCTGTCGTTTGCAAAGCCTACAACGCCTTGTAGAAATTTCGCGCTGTACGGCATGGTTCGCCGGGTTCAGGATTTACCGTTGTCTTGCAAACAATGGCGCCAGCCGCGCGATCCGGGAATCCGTATGCCAAGCCCGCGATCACGCAACATGGAACGGATATTGCTCTGTATGCAGAACTGCATGGAGAGGTTAGCCCGCATGGATGTTCGGGCATCGCGATGGACCGTGTGACCGAACCCCGCAATGCGGAAGCGGGGTGCCTCCATGCAGCCTTATGCGGCGCGGTCCTTCAGCGTTGATCGCTCACTCCCGAATACCGGGCCGCCGGCTGGCGGCGGCACATCCGTGGCAACGACAAGGAGGCAGGTGTGGCCAACTGGATTATCGAATTCCTCAATCGCGCCGGTTACACCGGCCTCGTGTTTCTCATGTGGCTGGAGAACATCTTTCCGCCTGTCCCCTCGGAAATCGTAATGCCACTGGCCGGGTATCACGTGCAGCGCGGCGAGTGGTTATTCCTCGGGGCGGTCGCCGCCGGCACGCTGGGATCACTGCTCGGCGCCTACCTGTTTTACTGGCTGGGGCACCGCGCGGGCGCCGCCGGCATCAAGGCGTTCATTGCGCGCCGTGGGCGCTGGGTTGCGCTGCGTGAGAGTGATATCGATCGCTCCAACGCGTGGTTCGAGCGTCATGGCGCGAGCACGGTGTTTGTTTGCCGCATGATCCCGGGTTTACGTTCGACGATCTCGATACCCGCCGGCGTGGCCGGCCAGAATCTGTGGACGTTTACCGCCTACACCGTGCTCGGATCGGCGCTGTGGTGTTCATTGCTGGCCTCTGCCGGCTATGCGCTAGGCGCGCGGTTTGAAGCGGTCGGGCACATCCTCGATCCGCTCACCTGGATGGTCGTCGGTTCGCTGTTTGCCTGGTACCTCTGGCGGGTCTTGCGACCCGGCGATTGATGCCTGACGCGCACGCCTGCCAACATCGCATCTTTTGCCTGGGTCAGCCTGACGCATCCGCGGACTGTTGTTGTCCGCGTTTCGTCAGGAAAATAACCTGTCCGGTGATCGATGTGATCAGGATCAGCGTATTCGTAACGATGAACACGTAATTGCCAATCAGCGCACTGTAGACGAGAAAGCCGACGGAAGCGGCAATCTGGCCGACGAACAACCACCACGATACGCCTTCTGCCGAGGGCGAGCGCCATTGTTTCACGACCTGCGCGACGAGCGTTGCGAGCAGGATGACGGAGCTCGCCCAACCGGTGATCTCCGTCATCATTTACGGGGCCTCCCGAATCGTGGCGCGGTGATTCGTTGTCGGTGAGGAAATTCGTCGTATTCTTGCGGCCTATCATTCTCATGCAAGCCGACCACTCGCGCGCAATGGTCGCGTACGCTGCTGCCGGTAAAATTCACGCTACCGCTTATCGCGCCAGCACGTGGTGCCGCCGATGCGCCGGGAGGCGTAACGTAACCCATCCACGCGTGCCGCGACGCGGAATTGCCGCGCGCGGCATCGATAGCGTTGAGCGATAGGGACGATTACTCATCCAGCGTGAATCCCAGCTTGATGACGACCTGCCAGTGGGCCACTTTGCCGTTCTCGACGTGACCGCGCGTTTCCGTAACTTCGAACCAGCGAATGTTTTCAATCGTCGATGCCGCGCGTGCAATCGCTTGCTGTACGGCATCTTCCATGCTGCGTGACGAACTGCCGGTCAATTCCAGATGTTTGTAAATATGATCACTCATGTCATGCTCCTTGGTGCGATGTTCAGAGGTTGTCGCGACACAACGATGCAGGATCCATGCCCGCTGCCTTGTGCGTAAGCCGGCCGCGGATACACTAAAAATCACGATATATGCGGAAAAATCCGCAGCGTCGGTTTGCAACTCACCCAACGCATTGCGTGCCGAACGACACCGCCGCTTCACGCGTACAGAACCAACGGGGCCGCGGCCGGAGCGGTGTGACGCGGGCGCCCGGGCGACGCGAACATTTCTTCGCGGTGACTTCGATGTATCGACGTGCTGATTACCCGCGTGAATTGATGCGCGACGAATACTGACGACGGGCGACACCTGATCCCGAAGATTCCGGGCGCGATGCGGTGTCAGTTGCGGCGATGTTCGCGCGCGAAGATCAGGTCTGATCCGCGCGCTCGCAGCCGAATTTCAACCACAGGTAGCCACTCGTGCCGGCGAGCAGAGAAGCAGACAGGATCGCAATCTTCGCCGTTTCCAGCGCTGCGCTGCCGGGGGCAAGACCCAGACCCGCAATGAAGATCGACATCGTAAAGCCGATCCCGCCGAGCAGACCGACTCCGACGACGTGACGCAGGTTCATGCCGGCGGGTAACTGGCCGAGTCCGAGCCGGACAACCAGCCAGGTGCCACCGGCAACACCGATAACCTTGCCCGCGACGAGGCCGAACATGATGCCGAGACCCACAGGTTCCGACCACACGCGAGGTATCGTGGCGGCATTGAGTTCGACGCCGGCGTTCATCAGCGCGAACAGCGGCAAAACAAAGAACGCAATCGGGCGTTCGAGTACACGCTCCCAGCGTTGCAACGGCGTGGAAGCCTGTTCCGTGGCCGCCTCGAGGCGTTCGATGATCGCGTGTTGCTCTTTGTCCGCGAGTATCGACAGGCCGGCGGCACGTCGTTGTTCGATTCGTTCGAATGCATCGCCCAGGCGGCGAATCCTTGCAGTCAGCCAGGTACCGACTTTTTGCGGCCGTGCCGGCACCGCGAGCGCGGCCAGAATACCGGCCGTCGTCGTGTGTACCCCGGAACCGAGCATCGCGATCCACAGCGCGATTGCACCGGCGAGATAAAACCCGGGGTGGCGCACGCCGAATACGTTCAGCGCAGCGAGGCAGCCAAGTATGACGGCGCCAACCACGAGCGCGACGAGCGAGATATTGTCTGAATAAAACAGGGCGATCACGGTGACCGCGCCCATGTCATCGACAATCGCGAGCGCGGTGAGAAATGCCGCGAGGCCGGGCACGCTCGCGCGGCCCAGCAAGGCCAGCACGCCGAGCGCGAACGCGGCGTCAGTGGCCATCGGAATTCCCCAGCCGTGGGTGTAGTCGCCGCCGGCGTTGAAGGCGAGATAGATGGCGGCGGGCACGACCATGCCGCCGATCGCCGCGCTGGCAACCGGTACCGCGCGGCGCGGATCTTTCAGATCACCAACGAGAACTTCGCGTTTGATCTCGAGGCCGAGCAGGAAAAAGAACACGACCATGAGACCGTCATTCACCCAGTGGTGCAGCGACCCGCGGATCCCGTAATCGCCGATAAAAACCGAGGCCTTCGTTTCCAGCAGGTGCTCGAACGTCGCGGCGAGCGGGGAGTTCGCAATGATCAGCGCACAAATGACACAGGCAAACAGCAGCAGGCTCGCGATGCTCGTGTCACGGATGAATGACTCGAACGGTGAGAGCAGTAACCGTAGTTTTGAGCCTGGTTCCTCGCCTCGTGAATTCATAACAAAATTGCTTGCAGCTTCGCGCCTGATTTGCGTGCCGGGTGTAGCGGCGCCTGCGCACCACTGCGGGCACACTTGTCTGTCCGCTCAGGATGCGGGCGCGAGGTTGCGCCCGCTTTCACGGCTACGCCGTCGCTGACGTGCGGGGCAGCAACCTTAAACCCGCGGCAGGTTGTTTGAGATGCGCGGGTTGCCGGTGTCGCCCGCACCGGGGGCAAATCGCGGGTGCGTGCGGTTCGCGTTGTCGATCTGGTCGTTCAGGGTCCACAAATCGTACAGATAGCCGAGCAGGAACAAGCCGCCGGTCAGCGCCCAGAGGATTCCCGTCAGCCATTTGCCGAGATACATGCGATGAACCCCGAACACCCCGAGGAACGTCAACAGAATCCAGCTCAGGGTGTAATCTTTCGGGCCGTCGACGTAATGGCGTTCGGCCGCGCGTTCCATGCCCGGGATCAGAAATAAATCCACGATCCAGCCGACGAACAGCAGTCCGAGCGTAAAGAAATACAGTGTGCCGCTAACCGGCCGGCCGTAGTAGAACCGGTGTGCGCCCATGAACCCGAAGATCCAGAAGACGTAGCCCACGAGTTTATTGTGCGTGCCTGTATTGTCAGCCATTGATGTCATCTCCGATATTGATTTACCGCACGATCACAATTACCGATCGCGACGGTCTCGGTTCGTACCGAGCAAGTAACGGGCCAGTTTCTACGCGTCCTCGTATACGAATCGATCAGGCGTTGTCCGAAGGTAATACAGGGTCGCGAAGAGCGGTAGCGCGCGTGCCCGCGTGTACATTTTACAAGTCCGTGCAACAAGTTCCGCGCACTGCGATGAGTTGCCGTGGGTTGCGCGATTCCTGCGGCAAGCCGTGATTCAATCCGCATACCACCGCGGCGTAATTCGCAAAGCGGCGCGTGCTGTCGCGTCTTCCCGGAACAGAATTTGCACCGCGATCGTCGCAACCGGACGCAACGGCAACGGGAGAAGCGATGGTGAATTCACGGATTGAACGAGCAAGCTACATTACGGACCTGCGCGCAAAGATCGCACGCCTCGACGCAAACCTCCAGATTCTCGAACGCAGGGCGCGACATGTGACGGCCGATACGCGTCAGTATCTCGATTACGCCGAGCAGTTTGATCGGTTACGACAACGTAGCGGGGCGCTTAGCGCGACCGCCGCAAGCGGCGTTGATGACGCGAGTACGTCGTCGCTTGAATGGGCTGAGTTGAGAACCCGTCTCGACCGCGAGTGGCGTGAGCTGATCACGGAACTCGATGGCGTCGAAAACAGGTTCGGAACGAAGACTCGCGAGTGATTGCGGGCGTAAACCTGAGTGCGCGGGTCAGCTTGCCGTGACCGGAATCGTCCGCGGCGCCAGCGGGCGATCATCGGCAAGCATGCGCAATTGCTTGTACAGACATTCGCTCAGGTCCGCGATTAGCCAGCCCCGCCCGATCGGTACTTCGATTGCGTGAGTCCGGACATCGCGGCGGGCCGTTCGCCCGGACGCGGATACTTTGCCGGGCTTATCCAGAGTCTGTTTCCTCTTGCGTTTTGGTACGGTTTCAAATGTTTGTCGCGGGCGATCTCGACGCGTTGTTTAATCAAACCGCCATGCGAGTCGCCTGGACGGCGGGCTGCGGCGGCCGACTGGTCCGCAAGCCAGCCGCCGCGTCGTCACCGCTTGTTACATCCGGAGCGAGACGAAATCGCCCGGATCAACGTCCGGCAGTGCCTTCAGCTCGCTTTCCGAATAGTCAACCGTAACCCGGTCGCTATCCTCCGGGCGGGTGACCCGGGACAAGGGCACCGCGACTTCCTTCGCGCCATCGCCAATGATGCCGTCGATACCGATGATCGCGGTTCGCTTGCCGTTGCTCATTACCACGCGATCAATATCGCCGACTTTCTTGCCGCTGGTGCTGTAAACGGCCTTGCCTTCCAGGTGCTGCGTGTGAGTGACCCGCACGTCAGCGTCGAGTGCGTGCGTGCTCGCGTCATGCGGACCCGTGCCGACGGCGGTGAAATCGCCCGGATCGACGTCCGGCATCGTTTTCAGCTGCTCCTGCGTGTAGTCCACGTAAAGCTTGTCGCCTTCAGGCGCCGGGGTGAATTTCGCGAGCGGTATCGCGACTTCCCTGGCATTCGCGCCAATGAAACCGTCGATGCCAACGATGGCGGTTTCCACACCGTTATTCATGACGACGCGATCGATGTCGCCGATCTGCTCGCCGTTCGACCCTACGACGTCCATGCCCGCGAGATCGTGCGATTTCGCAGTGCCCGGGTGCTGTGCCCGATGCATTACGAGAGATTGCGCAGCGTCGGTTTCATCGTCGTGCTGTGCATAATCACCCGGATCGACGTCCGGCAGCGCGCGCAGAGCTGCCGCCGGGCGGTCGACCACAATGCGGGAATGATTCGCCGTCAGCGAAAGCGAACTGAACGGCACCGCGATTTCCTTTGCGCCGTCACCGAGTGCGCCGTCGATACCGATGATCACCATGCGCTGGCCGGCATTGTTCACGATGCGGTCGACGTCACCGAACTTTTCGCCGCTGCTGTCATAGACCGACATGCCTTCGATCGTGTCGTGCGGTACCGCGGAGATGGAGCTCAGCGGTTCGTTCGTTTTGCCGTTGGATTCGATAGCGAGCTCGCCGGCATACACCGGTGCCGACAACGCCAGACTTACTGCGACTGTTAGAGCCTTTTTCATGGTTCTTGTCTCCTTGTCCATGGATCCTTATGAAAGTGAATTGCGGGCCCGAAATTATTTCCGGAGCCGCCACAGTCGCGTCAGCAATAGTCGTGCCAGGAAGCCGCGAGCCCATGTTCTGTGCCGTTGAATGGCGATCTTCAACGCCAGCACGGTTCCGCAGATGCCATTGCGCCGGGATTCGGCGCCGCGCCCGCGACGGGTCGGCCGCGCGCAACAGCGAAATCTTGTAATCCGTGCAAGGTG
>JAULKQ010069802.1:0-12013 GCA_032356285.1 Smithsoniella earleae | reverse complement strand
GCTCGTGACGTCACTGGAACAGGTAAGTCTCCAAACGATGGCAAGTAATGGTAGCCATAGGTATGCATGCAAGCTGTGAACTAGATAACAACACTCATGCACTCATCTGGTCACCTTCTTTAAGAGGAGAAGATATGTCCATTAACCATCTGTTGCAAACAGTGCATCAGTATATATTACTCTGTGAGGACTGCACTGCCAGTTCATATTGACGTATCTGTCTTAATGAGAACTTTGTGTTTCACAACACGTGCATTTTTTCAGATCTGGAAGTCATCCAGGTACTGCAACTACTTGCACCAAAGGAGAGATTCGTAAGTTGTACTTCAAAACAACCTACATTGCACCCATACAACAGGGTATCTTTGTACATAGCCGTGCATCAAATTGACGAGCTGTTGCATTGATCAATCTGATGCACCTAAGCCACACCCATTAAAGAGCAATCTGCTGTTCCCTAATTACACAATAACAGACTTGCTTCATAGCGACTATTTCTAATCGAAAGAACACAAGTTCTCAAACCAGGAACAATTAAACGCTTAAAAACTTATGATCTGCAGTTCTTGCAATGCAGCAGGAGCTGTACTTCAGTGCTTCCAGGACTCAAGAATACAAACTTGGCAAAAACGAATGAAAGGAAGCATTCTGGCACAACAATTCTTGAGTAATCAAACAGTGTGAATATATGTATGTATATATATATATACATTTGTGTCAAGCAGAAATAGGGCACACCGCAACATTGTGAGGGTTCTGACGCAGCATGACACTGTTCAAAAGTTTAGGACGTTCTGAATACAACCACTCTAACCGTTCCAGCCTCAAGTCGATGTCCTGGCCATCATCCTTGAACAGAAAATCAGATCCATCGCCCTCAGGCTCAGCTTTCTCCTCTGGAACATCGTCTCCGAGGTTTTCCATCTGTGCCTCCACCAGTGCTTGCTCAAAGGAAGTCAATGCTTCGAATATGAGTGTGAAATCTCTGACCGTTATCACGCTTTCAACACCTTCCTGATACACATCTCGTGCCTTCTCAAACAGGCCCTGGCGAATGTAGTAGTCTGCAAGAGCGCACCACAGCCTGCCTACCTGCAAATCGTACACATGTCTTGAAATTCAGCGCATTGCCTATAGTCAAGCACAGGAGAAGACTCTTGAGTTGTGATCACCTCTTGTGGAATAGTTGGATTTGCACATTCTACATTGACTGATCTACAGGGCTGTACCCAGCAGCAGGTGTTGGGAAACTAGTGACAAACCTCATTAGAGAACTTTCTGATCCCCCCACGGATAATTGAATCTATATCTAAGTGCTGTACTTCATCCGGATGTTTCGTAACTAACTCGCATAGCTCCAGCCACAAACTATGCTTGGATTTGCCCTCAATAGATCGGAACGAGTCGTCGTTGACACACGTGGCAAGTTCTTTCGCTGCCTGGCCCCATTGCTGATTCTTCGTCAAATAAGCAATGTACTCTTCTCTGTGCCCGGGTTCTATCCTGCATGGTCCAGCTTTTCGTTGAAATAATGGGCTGCATTTTATGTTCTCAAGTGCCCTAAGGAAAAGATGTTTACCGCATACGGCACACAGAATGTGGTTTACGAGAATAACATACTTTAGGTAGCGTCTATAAACGCGGAAGGCTGTATCCATTGGGATACCGGGCTGTGTCACAAACTTCAAGTAGATAATCCACAAGCGAGCATGCTGAGTGACGGGCAATGCAGCAAGGGCTCGATCCAGAGTCCTTCGTGTTCGTGTTACATATCCTTGTGCAATTAAGGACTCGATGTACTCGATCCAGATACGAGGCATTTTGTGCATTGTCGCCAGAGCACGCTCGTAGCAATTGTTGAGCGTCTCTTTGTTTAGCCCTGTCGTCAGCTTTGATCGTTCTTGCAAATATTTATGCCATAACTGCAGAAAACCTGGATAGATGAAGTTGCTTTCGAACTGAAGGAGCTCAGCACCAATCGCATTACTTGCTTTTCATTCAAGGCACGCAGTTGTAAAAAGCTGCCTAGAATCACCCGTACCTTATAACTCCCAGGAAGTTTTTGAATTGCGCGCTCATACAGTAGAAATCGTCGTTTTGCCGGAGCTTCTCGCCTTGCATCAATATACCGGATCCAAAGGCGGAGAGCATACGGATTTCGAAGGAGCTCTTCCTCGTAGAGGAGATCCTCATTTGACGGCATCAACTCATCTATGATATCTTGAACCATGGCTGTCTACTCACTGCCAGGCCTGGATAGACAACAACGGCATACACGGCGCTTGGCACGTCGTCTCTGCTACATCATACTTCTTTGCTACAGTGAAATACAAAAAATGGCGAACAAGCAATCGCAGACTCAGAAATTGTCTGGCAAACGAAGCCTGCAATAGTTTTTTTGCGACGAGAGTAACTACTTGATGGAAGGGTAGAGCTACCTGGGACGTGGCATAGAGGGAAGCGCGTTTTGGTCAAATAGAAATGCCTTTTGGAACGCTGAAAAGTGTTAGATGCGAAGGACGCGCAAGCAGCGGTTTGTTCTCATTCGTTTGTTTGGGATTTAAATAGAAATAGACGGCGTATCACGCGATGTTCTACCAAGCGCTGTCAGCGTTGGCAAGCACACCGTGCAGTACTCCGCCGCAATCCACATGATCAGGTGTGAAACTCTTGAGAACTCGTGCGCAGTACCATTTCGTGCTTGTTATTGACACGCAATTGTTCTTTTGATCAGCTGAGATCCCGGTCGACGAAGGCGGGGTGTACATGTTGATTAGATCGCTCCTAGTTTAGTGATGAGACTAATAGCAACGCAGATTCAAGTTCGGCGCGCAATGATGTTGACCTCTACAGGTCCCAACAGCCTGAGAACCTTGGTCGGTGTTTTCCATGCTGAGAAGTAAATGACTGAGCGCTCTGGAGTGAAACGAGTTTGCTTAGAGAGTTTTGTGCACTTGTCAGGCAAAGGCCGAGGTCACGAATGCAACTGCAAATGTAGCATATCTCAACTAGTTCGAGAGAAATTACAAGCTGTTTTGCTCATGCGCACACGGGAGCTGTTGACAGCTCACTAGTCAACGACGATTCTGCCGGCACGACAAGTGCGACACAACCTGACCTCTTACAGGGAGTTACGCGTTGCAGGTTCCTCCCTAGCAGAAAAGGAGTGATCTCACGTTCGAGCATGTCAACCTGGGCTGTGTGCGGCACTTACATGTAGTGTCAACGAAGTACAACGTGTTGGCGACAGCTACTGCTACTCGTACAATCGGAAGAGAAGGGCCTCCAATGGAGAGTCCTCCCTCATTACTTGATGGGAGAGTGTCGTCATGGGTGGGCACTTGTTTGGAATGTGTGCAACCTTCAAAGAGTCATGGATCTATACAACATTTTGGTGCAGGCATCTGTTTTTAACTTGGGATGTGCAGCAATTGGTGCAGGAGTTCTGAGCTTCCCTTTTGCTTTCAAGTCATCTGGTAAGCACATCTACATGGCTTGTAAGCAATCCATGCAACTTCACACTTTGCAGCTTTTAAGTCTCGTGTGTTCAATGACTATGTGTCCATTGCATTGCTCTCTAGTTTGAAGCCTGCTCCAGTTTGCATTGGTTGACTAACACACAGCTGGACTTTGGAGTTGAGAACCTGTCAATGATATTTCTTGATTGAAGGTAGTATTGAAGCAGTGTCTAGTATGAGATTGACTGATTCATCCTTGTTGCCCACTACAGAGCAACCTATGTCTGGTTGTTGAAAACATACCTCAGTGGAATCCACAGCCCTTGACCCTCGTTCAATAAGCATGTGGATTAGAAATCCGGCAACAGTGTGGCATCCAAGTTATTGCAGGTCTGATTGGTGGCATTCTTCTATGCTTGGCAGCAGCATCCCTTGCTTTGGTGTCCCTGAATGTGATAGCGTTCAAAGCTTCACAGTTTCAAGTTTTTACCTACCAGGGGCTGGTATGCAACTTCTTTTCCAAGTCACAATCACAAATTTGTAATAGTTCATCCCAGTTCTGAACAGCATACAGCTCAATCCAGTTGGACAGTCACAGGTTAAAGTTGTCCTCTGCAACTTTCAATCTATAATCCTGTACATGTGATCACACGTGGTACAATTATCTCCAACATTTTGAAACAGCTAGTGAGTTTTAGAGAAAAATTGTAGACTTGAGCTCCTTCTTTCAACCACACTGCTGTTTCTCTGGATATATTTGCACATCATGCTATGAAATGTCAATTTACATCCTGCATCTATCTGATGAAAAGCATAGTGTACTGTGCACTGCTGTGAAAATATTACAGCAGTATCATCATGAATAGGGGAAGCAACTGTATATCCAATCTCAGAAATTATTTGTTCATGTTGGTGCATAGTTTATTGAACTGTATCACAATGGTGAAATATCATCAACACCACACCGTGTCTGCATGAGCATAGTTGTTCAGTGTAATCTTTCTCATACCATCCACAATTCGAGCCGATAGTGACCAGGATTTATTCAAACTGTACCATTCAACATACATAAGTTAGTCATGACTGATTGTGTCATATTTTATTGCAACTGTTTGAACACAGTGTGCAACATGTTGAATTTTTACCAGTACCACTGTCAATAATGTATGGAACCATTTTCCTGAGAACCTGCACAAAAAACAAAATACACTATTTCTCTTCCCTACAAATATACCACTATTCAATGCCACACAACCAGAACAAGTTGCTTGCCTGCAAAATTCTCCAAACAATTGCTGGTGAACAAAACTCTTCTTCACTTCTATCACAGCACACATGATAAGAAAATATTCTCTTTTGCCATGATCATTCATTCTGGTATGCTTGAAAATTGTAAAGGTTAAGTATAAAAGCTAACCTCATCTCATTATGAACCCTTCCTGAAGTGACATTGTCACAACTGCTGAACGTGTGCAAGACAATGTGAATAAAATATGCGTTTAATGTCCCATCCACATAAGGAATCAGCACACAACTTCTAATCTCAAATTCTCACAACAATAGCTTGTTGGCTATAATGTGTGCAATAATATAAGCAAACATGAACCTCACCTGATGTTAAAGGAAGCTTTGATAGGTTCCACAGCTGAAATCTTGGCTAAATCCCAATTTCAGGGAACAATTTTTGAGCCAAAATGTTGCAACAACAAAAGTGTGCTGGAAATTTTGATACCCGCTGCTGTCAGAATGGCGAACTAGCGCATTGAAAGCACACACACTGCGTGCATGGACGTCCACATATGCTTAACTTGCGTGCTGCAGAGTAAGTCCCACCTCCTTGAGTCTACAAGGGATTGTGGTTACAGGCCACTCAGCACATGAATATCATAAGATTTATTAGCTCAATCTGCACTGGTTTTTATGCTATCCTGTTAAGGCGAGTCGTGCAGTCGCTGCAGATGAGAATGTGTTCTGACTGTGTCACCCAGGAAAGAGTACAGGCCACACCAATCTGGCTCTCAACACTTTTCAGCAATTTCAATCACAGTATTGTGCTAGAACATTTCTGAGTTTACAGAATTACATGATTTTGACCTTGTCAGGTGCAACTAGAGTTCCCACATGAACAAAAACTGATGCCAAACCCCCAACATCTCAGGGAGAAGTCTCACATGATCTTTCGTTGAACTTGTCAATTTCTTACGACATTTTTACCACTAAAATACTCTCTCTAAACATTAGCTGTTTACTTCTGTAGTACTGCAACATGACTTAGTGAGTGTGTTGAAACAAATAGAACTCTGGAAAGAAATGATGTGCAAGACAGCTGTGTCTGTTCAAAAAAGTCATTGCAGGGCCTAACTAAGCAACTTCTCCCAAATGGCACCTCAAGCATTCACTGACAGATGCGTTGAGTTATGAGACACAACATCCTGCGTCAAGAATCAATTCTATTTACTTGTACAATCAATGACATTCTTCAATAAAAAGTGCTCTTCTTTGAGGTTTTATCTCTGGTATGACGGACTTGCTTTTAAGATTATTTGAGATTCTGTGTGAATGCTACTGGTGCATGCTTTCCAAAGGCATCAAGTGCTACTTTCGATTCTTAACTCAATGTTGAACACGGTTTATCCTTGTACTGAAAGTGTATTGGATGAATCACAGCGATTTCCTTATGTATCTCAGCAAACAGTGTTTAACCCTGGATTGTCGAGCAAACCAATGAGATTCATCTCTATTTCGAGTAGTGTCACAGCATTGTGTCTAAGCACCCACACTTGTTTAAGTGCACCATCCTCAAGGTGATACTGCTGATCACAGGAGCCACCCTTTCCACACTGCCTGGTGTCTGGTACATGCAGCTCATTAACTGTGTCCCTCTTCAAGATAACATCTGACCCACTGATGCTGATTGGCTGTTAGTGTGTGGACAGTTATTGTTGTGGCCACCTGCGTTTATTATTACTTTGTTTTGTGGTAGTAGACGGTAGTCAGGAAGCATGACAAGAAGACATCAAGTTGAAAGTGTTACTGAACACCTGTAACATGCATCTTTTTGTTGGGAGAATCTCTATTTCACTTCTTCCTTGGATCACTTGTGTTTGCAATACTCATATTGTGGGAGCTCCTTGAATATAGCTAGATAAGTTGCCTTTGATAGTGAAAGACGTACACTACAAATCAGTCAGAATGTTCTTAACTCATCCGCTATGCAGGCTGCCATACATGTTGGTGGCTCTACGTGCATGAGTCATCTTGAATTCCCCCCATGTTGGGAACCTAGACCTGCACCCTGTCCAGCTTTCGCGTGCTTCATAATTACCTCGTAGCCATACTTTGTTCTGGGTGCTTCTAAAGGGACTTGGACAAGAATTGCTGTATAGTATAGTACATCAAGCTCATTTCTCTGGTCACTCGAAATCTGATTGAGCTGCCATCACAGTCAGTGTCTATCAACTCATGTTGTGTACTTGCAGCTGACCACATCAGCAGGTTGGCGTGGTTGTTGTACAGTCACTAACCTGATGGATTGTGATACATGTGTTGGGTCTAGTTCATTACCTTGACAAGTTTGCCATGGTGCTCATTGTTAACCCACTTTTAAGCATCTGATTGTTTGTTTCTTTGCAGGTTCAAGCTGCATTGGGAAGCTGGGCGGCTAGAATGTTGTGCTGGCTCATTTTCTTGTACATTTTTGGCTCTGGCACAGCATTCATGATCATCGTTGGAGACTACTTTCAGTCAGTGTTTGCTTATTTTGTCTCTGGTTTGTCGCTACCCACATTCATACTGTCAAGATGGTTTGCTTTGCTTACCCCTGCTGTCCTGGTCATGCTTCCGCTCTCCCTCATGCGGGACATGGGTGCACTCGCTCCTACGTCAGCACTCTCGGTTCTCTCCATCTCTGCAGTAATTTTGACAATTACTGCCAAACTGCTATTGAGGCTGGGCTCAGAAGATGCTGAAGAAGCAAGGGTCACGCTTGAGATTCCACTGTTTAATTGGTCAAGTCAAGCGTTTAGAGCTGTGCCGATAATGGTATTTGCCTATCAGTGCCATGTACAGGCAGTTGCCATCTATTCTGAACTAACTGCTTGCCCTAGCTTATTTTCAGGTCGTATCAGCCAAAATCAGGCTGACCGTCCTTCACCATCACTGCAACGTAAATGTGCTGGCATGTTCAATGTCAACTTGCTTGCCTGTCTTTCATGTACCGTGCTTTACCTCACAGCTGGAATATCTGGGCTCTTGCTGTTTCCTCACAGCAACAAGTCAAACATTCTGGACAACTTCCCTCTTGATGATGGTATCATGATATTTGCTAGAATGTTTGTTGGGATGGCACTCATGCTTCATTATCCTATTGACCTTCAAATAGCGAGAAGAGCATTGTATGATGCACTTTGTGACTTGTTAGGTGTTCCAGTTCAAACTTTGATACCTTACAAGTACATTGCAATGTTGTCTGTGTTTGTGTGGAGCATAACGTTATGTGTTGCGAGCTTTGTGTCAGACCTTGGTGTTGTTTTCGAGTTGGTCGGTGGTGTCACAGGAACTGCACTCATATTCCTTCTACCTGGGTTAGTTTTAGCAGTCGGGCGAACTCCAGAGAATCCCGTGCTCGTTGACACAAGTGAGTCGATTTCTGAGATGCAAGAGCATGCTGCTCTTCTTGACATGGAACCACGCAACGGTAATGGGAACATCCAGCAGCATGAGCTTGGACATGAATGCGACAGGTACTTTGGTAACATGTTCGGCTTTGTATCCGATTCAATAGTTGGGTGGGTCTTTATTTTTCTTGGAATTTGGATTACATGCTTGACTTGCTATCTGGTTGTAAAGTAATTCGATTGAACTCTCCCCATGCCATGGCGACTTGGTTTCTGATAGACGCGAATTCGGCAATATTCGCGAGAAATAGATAGTGTGAAAGGTATTAACTCGGGTTACACTCCAAAAAATTTGGTTTCAGAGCTAACTAGGAGAGTCATCAATCTGTGCGTGCGCTTGGTAGTGCAAATCGTTGGTGACTAGTTGGCCAAGTAATGCTGCCCAACATTGTCTCTAGACAAGCGTGTCATGCTATCTTTAGAGAGTCGTGATATCTATTATTTTGAAGCATTCGCACAATTAGCCGCGTTTACAGCGGTAGATGCGGAGAATCGTAGACGACACAACCGCACTGGTGCGCACGGCAATATCGACAAGCTCCGAGATCAACGAGCTCGCGAGTTCGGGGCTCCACAACAACAATCTGATTGGTGGACAGTGAGACCTTGGTGCCGTGAAACCGTCCGTGCTGGCCGAAGTACACCCATACGCAAGTATGTCGCGGCTTCTTGCCGTTCAATGTGGGAGAATACACGATCTCGGGAGCCAAGCAATCGGCATTACTACGAGATTATTCGTGAGGATACTCCATGTCACATATACTTTGATCTAGAGTATCGTAAGCAGCCGAATCCCAATGTACATGGAAATACGAAGGTGGACTGTTTACTGAATATTGTTGCTAGCCTTCTAAAGTGAGCATCTTTCCATCCCAGGCCAAGCATGACATTTTTACACGCCATTGGGTAATTTCTCCATCCCTGTTTGATTTTATTGAAGTACAGCTAACTTGAAAGGCCGCAGGCAATGCTGGGATATCCAAATCTCTCCAGAGTCTGTAGTGGAGATGGAGAGCGTAAACCCCAATAAATTCTCGCGGCATGTGATCATTAAGCTTCCACAAGCATCCTTCGTCTCAGGTCCGGAGCTAGGCAACTTCGTGAAGGAAGCTGTCCTGAAGCATAAAGCTGCGCATACCTTGCTTGCATCCGAACCAGATGGCACACTTCGGCCGTTTATAGACTCAATAGTGTACAGCCGGTGTGAACTATACCGATTCAACTCTTTTTCTCATGACTATGCTCTGGCTGAACACCATAATATTTTGCACCACCCGGATTACATTTCGGGCGCATTCAGACGTGTGCAGCATTGTTTTGAGTTGAACGCCTTTAACTTAACCTTCTTCAAGACATTGTACAATATGTTTTGGGAATGTGCTTGATGACATCAGCTACTGCAAATTGTGCTCGAATTTGGTGACCTCGAGTTTTTCCGCGTGTGCCAAGGCCATACATGTGCTGGTTGGTTTTAGGAATAGATGCTTCCGATGCCTCTTCAGCAGCAAAGCACCCGTGAATGGGGTCCCTTCTTCCGGTGCTCCATTTCAGCTCACTGGTCGTTATCCACCGGGGAGTACAGACTGGGCTCCAGAACGACAATGGATGTCCTCGCTAGCTACTAATTTAGACGCAACTTCAGCGCTACTGCAGTTCGGTGAACAAGAAAAGGAGCGGGTACGTGGCCTTCTGGAGACATCGCGTCCGGCACTACGTCAGCTCAACCCAGCTCAAGCAGGAAATAGGGGTCGCCGCGGACTCATAGGTCCTCAGGAAAACGCCAACATATTTACGGTGAGCATGCGTACCCTTTAAAACGAGCACCTTGCCAAATCCTGCTGAGTAATGAGACAAATCGCCTGCTGACTGACAGCCTGGACCAGATGCTAGAGAATTTTAACTTTTGTAAGACTGCTCCTCTTACGGTATCAAGAGATTCGACAGGATTGAAAAGCAGATGTGAATAAAATTGACAACATTGAAAGTAACGGCAGGGCATGGTGTTGCAACTGTACAACTAATGCCCCAGGCAGTGGATACACGTTCCAGTTTTGCTTTCATCTTGTAAAAGAATACAAATCTGTAGGCTTATCACGTGTTTCCTCGGTTCTATGCCATCTCATTGATGAAATGTACACGACTGGGAATACATTGTGCATGGCAGGCATTAGATGTTATCAAAATGAGTAGATCAGGTGTCAATAGCAGTTTTGTGTAGCTCTGCAACACTCATCAAGTACTGCCTACATTGAATACTGTAGGTAGTGGATCTGGACGGGAATGACTCAGTTAAGTATGATGTACCAGTAAAGCTGTGCTTTGGCGCTCAGAACACTCCAGAATTGAACCAGTTGTGGAAACATTCTGCACCTTACATTCTGGATTTGGCAAGGCAGCTTCTAGGACAGGACATATGGGTGTGTTCCTCATTCATTCTATGCCCTTGCCACCGCATTGCTACTTCCGGAGTAGTGTTCATGGCATCGAGATGCACTGTAGATGTGATTATTGCAACAAGAACTTTCATTATTCCATCTTTCAAGGATTGTGAGTGTAAGATGTATGAACTTTACTTTGATGCCTGTGAATGACGCTGGTTATTCTGTGAGTTTCTGTGATCAATTACGTGGTAGATACCTGAACTGCACCATACACGCTGCTTCACTTGGGATTCTTGTGAGAGCCGCTTCTCTGCTCGGGCACTGCAGGCCTCTGAAACGCATTCAGTCATCCATCGTGCTGGCATACTTACTGTGTGATTGCAGATAAGGAAGCTGTGTGTACTTGGTACTAGAGGGCTAGTTGCTTTTGATCTAGGAGGCCCCGCCTCTCACTATTGTCGATGGGACTCTAGGAAGCACAAGAACAACTTTACACTCATCAAAGTAGACTTCTGGCATGGTACGTTTGAACAGCAGTGTTGGGATCCGCTGTGTAAGCTGAAATACCAAGCACAATGGAATGCCCATAACTACAAGCTGCCAGATGCTCTGTCATACTCAAGACACCTCTTCAATCCTCCTGAGGCACCAGAGGAGGAAGAACCTTGTTTAGAGCATCTCCTAGCCTTTGAAGACGGTAGCAGAGTTGTTCCTGATCCAAGTGTGTGCACGTGAGTCGGTACCAACTCTGTGCATAACCCTCACTGCACAGCAAGCACTTCAAGTTGTGTTCAAGCTCAGCTAAGGTGAAATTCTCGTCCTTGCACTGGTATTGCCTCCAAATGCCGCTGACAAGAAGAAATAATTGCAGGTTACTTTGGTGTACAGTCTGAGCATTGTGCGTGGCAATAATTGTTGGCCCGTATACAAGGGTTTCTTCATCCTTTGTACCTGGTCTCGAAATTCATAGCAGTTACTTGATGCACAATGTAAAATACACAATCATGAACTTGTTGTCTCGAGAACCTGGAAATGCGGATTAGAATGCGGATTAGAACAGCTGATGTCAAGAGTACTGATGCGTCCACACGAGCAGGAATGCTACTTTTCCTGACATACGCTCGAAATTTACTTGTGCCGAAGATCAACAGTCGAAAGAAGATCGAAAAAATAAGTTTACAGCAAATTTTCAAGAATTGCAGCTTGCATGCGAAGGGAAAATAATTCATAAGTTGCACGCCGACACACGTCACTGTTGTCTTCTGTAGCAAGAACCAGGGTTGTTGCAAGATCCATGCTTGCAATGCCAGGAAAACTGAGGAACCGGGAGGAAACGGTAAATACTCATTCAGTTTGTTGTACACGATGGTGAAAACTTCTAGATTGCTTACGATGAATTCAATTTTCGGGCTTTCATGCTCAGAAGATGCCTGGAAAAGGGCTCAGATATCTCGGGCTGTTGTAGCAGCTTTTCAATTTCATCTTCGCATCTTTGCTG
>JAULKQ010069791.1:0-20941 GCA_032356285.1 Smithsoniella earleae | reverse complement strand
AGATCTATGACGCACGTCCCCTCCATATTCTAACCACTAACACTGGATGCACAGCATTGGCTTATGTCCACTATAGCACTCCAGAAATATCAATATCCAACAAGAGGGGATATCCAAGTGATGACCCTCGACTAAATGGAGAGCATGGATGACATTTGCTCATCCAACAGAAGCCCGTGAGTGCAACAGGGCAAGCAAACACGCAGCTGCAGCTACGGAGAGATACTATTTCGTGCCATCTAGTGTTGAAACGTACGGTAGATTAGGAAAGCCAGCAGAGAAGTAGATTCACGATGAGCGCAGTGCGCATGGACCAGGAGGAAGTTGAAGATGTTGGCCAGGCACAGTTTGTACGCTTCGTATACAAGAGATGAGTGTATCATTGATTCAGGGCAATAAGGTTATCTTCCAGCGGTTACTCGGATCTTTAGGCAGGCGGATTGGCCCCGGATTTTAGCAAGGGGCACAATTTCCATTTTGTGATGACACTAGCTTTAAAATTTCAGTTGAGTCAACTGCAAGCTCGCTGGTTTGATGCCTGATGTCGTTCTAATTGCATCTGTGACTACACACTGCCCATGACTGTCTGCACGACTGTTTACCAGTGGCCTAGTAAGTACTCCAGGCCACTCTATGGCCCGATTTGGGTCATCAGCGGCCCTGCATTTACAATAGTGCAACAGGGATAGTCAGGGACTGCTACTCTATTGGTCTTCTGCTATTCAGGTTGAACTAGGGTACCACATGTACGGCCATTACTCCTTGCACTCCAAGGCTAAGAATCCTCATTTCTAAACAATTTGATAGTAATCACTTCAGTCCAGCAAGGGTTACATGGGAAGCTGGTGCTAGCACAGGTACTGCCCAAGCACTCTGAGAACGCTCTTTCTGAGACACATGCAGGCTGTCTGCGATAAATGACTTGTATCACTAAAAGTGCAGCCACTGTAGTGAAGCCAGAGTAGCCAAAGATCAGAAGTCAATAGGAGCTCGCCCAAACCCGAATCTACTCAGGGCTTGATCCACATGATGCAGATCATCACCCATTGGTTACAGTTCCCAACATCTGTTTAGTTACAGACAGACCCGATGAAGGCAACTTCAGGCGCCACACCATAGCCAAAATTTAGATGAATTGCCCAAATCTGATCACGAGACGGGCTTTGTGGAACTTGTTGGAATCCTTTGGCCAATAAGGCAGGTGATAGATCCAAAAAGCAGTCCCAAGATGAGCCTATTACACCTTATCACAGAAAAACTAAAGCATGAAACACTACTCCACAGGCAGGGCCATACACAGGCTGGCAAAACAGCTACGCCTTTGAGGCAGAATAACTATTCCCCTTCCCAATTTTTTGACGATTGTCCTCACGGCAGTTCAACTGTGTTTGCACTGTCGTTACAACACTAGCACGGCAACCAAGCAGACCAACATAGCTCCTTCTCTGAGCAGAGAAACCATACTCCAAGGCAGCCAGTCCGTCAACTAATCATGCGTCTGGACAAATACACAAACGAATGTATGAATCTTGGGCCACAGAGAATCGCATTCCGAGAGCAATATACAAATTGTTTACTGGGCAGATGAAAGTGGCTCAACTAAGTGTTCAGAGGTAACCAGACCAAGCAGTTTCCAGACTCACATACATGCTAGCGTAGATGCCACTAGTCTAGCCGACAAAACGCGTTGAATTACATACTCTTCCCGCAGGAGGGGGTCTTTAAAAATACAAAAAACATGGGGATGCAAAATATAATATAAAAATTATATAATATTGGTTCTGCTGGACGCGTAACCACTAAAATACGGGATTTAACCTGTCTAGTTTCATGACCATTATTGGCCATCATTCCACATCTGATGTTTCACAGATTTTCGAATATGGTGCCTTCTTAAAATAAAGATTCAGTACTTGAAGACGCGAGACTTGTGAGCTTGCCGAGCAAAGATTCATTAGATGATTTGTGCGAACCTCAATAGAATACTATGCCATCGGGGCAACAAGACAAAAATACACAAGATTTGAGCCATGCACTCTCCTTTTACACAAGTGAATCCATTCAGGGTGACAAACATATCAAAGTAGAGCACGTTTGCTAGGCACTATGTTGTTCCCAGCTAGCACGAGGCCGGAATCACTTGCCTGCACCGCTTCTTCTTCACAGCACTTCTCAAGCAGCTTTGACGACAAGACTGAACTAATCCTACTCGCTGAGCTTTGCACGCAACAATGCTAGGATCTTGCACAAGGCGCAACTCGAGAACCATCGACTACTGCAATTGACACGCGGTTCCTACTCTCTTCAGGAATGAGCTCTATCTGGCCTTTATTGAGATTAAGAAGCAGTATGATGAACGTTTTACCGCACAAACTACTTCTGCCCTGGTGCTCATTTTAGTTACACTAGACCTTACTTACTGAGTGCAATGAAACTTGAATGAAACGTTCTTCAACGGGAAGCCTGTTACTGTAAATTTACAAATACAGAATATATAATTGATGAGAGCTTATATTATTGAAACTTCTCCCTCAAGTTGCCTCTGGAGTCAACCGACAGGTGTGTTTGAAATTTGAAGCCAGTCACCATGCGACCACTGCAGCATGAAGGTCGTTCCCAATAGATGTATTATTATTCATCATGGAAAATTACTAACATGGTTAATCTTAATCTCAAATCCAGCGCTGGTTGTCTGGGGACATCTGGTTGGTACGCAATGTCTCATAGAACAAGGAGTATGTTTTGAAACGATGGCACAACCTTAAAACTGCTCGGACTGTGCACACAGACGAGCATCACGGCACAAACCATCTCACAACAACGAACCTAGGTTGTCATGTAAACATTCAACTGATCCCATGCACTACTGGCATTGTATATGATTAAGGACACAGACTCCCTTACTGGTATCAGAAAACAGGGTTTGACCCAACATCCTGGTTTAACCCCAACCATCCAGCCGAACCAATGTACCAAAGACCCTTGGTTTGAGTGCAAACAAACTTCGTAGGGTCATATGCTACCTTCAATTGCCTGGGCCACAACTACAGTTCCTAATTTTACATGGGATTTCACACCATAGTATTGGAAGAGGAACTGCGCTCCAGTCTGACAATTGTTCATGATACAGATACAATCACGACGTGTGAGAAATACATAAATTTACACAAAGCATATGAGTTTAACATCCCAGGAGCACATCTGGGTCCACCTGTCATACAAAGGAAGTACTACAGAGATATGAAGTGGAAGACTACTCACCTTAACTAAGTTGGATCTCCATGGCAACGAGTGTCTGATGTAACTTCAGGTTTCCAGCAATAGGACAACTTGCGATATTTCCTTTCGTCCGGAGAAAAAGAGAGACAAGTGATATTATTCCTCTCTGTCAGTCAACGAGGCTGCTTCCATGCAGGAGGATTCAGCAATTAAATTTTAATGTGTCAGATTTCAAGGAAGTCAAGTAATAGGTTGCTGCATGACAAACAAGTTGACTGAGCCTCTAATCAGGCTTTCAACTAGACGTCTTGTGCACCTCATCAAAGCACATAATATGCCTAGATCTCCAAGCAAGGTGGAATTCCTGAAGTGAATGTAATCACGTATGTGCAGACAGGACTGTCAGAGTGATTTTCTTGGGTGATGGTTCTGTACATGTATTAAATCAAGTGATAACGTGAGCGAAGTTGCTTCAGGCTCTACCAGGCAAACACGCTCCAAGTCTTAAGCAGAGGATAGCATGACAAAAGATTATCATGCAATGCTATTTCAATGTTCAGCAATAATAATGGAGCTTGGGGAGGATGTTGTACACGCAAACAATCTGTGTAAGGGGAGGTCGATGACTGATACATATTAGTGAAATGAAGTGTTAGCTACTTCATGCGATAAATCTTCTAAACAGCGTACCTGACTGTCTTCTCAATGTCATGGATCACAAAGGTACTAGTTCAGTAGGATCAAACACCAGTGAGCTCGTAGAAGCTCAATGACTGTGACAGAGAATAACCAAAATTCAGCTATTTCCGTTAGCGTGAGATGATATGCTTGAAAGCGCTGACGTATCTGCCTCCATGAAAACAGTCTCAAAATGGCTTCAGATGGAACAGATTCAAAACCAAAGATGACAAAAGCCACAGATTTCAGTGACATTAAGCACGTCAACACGTGTAGTTACAGTTCATGCTCGTCTGCCATAACCACGCAGACATCTCTATCACATTGTAAGACAAACGAAATTATCAGGTACATCAATAGGGGACTGGATAAGTTCGAGTTTTGACCACAGTTGAGGCTAATCAAAAGTGATGAAAAGCCAGAGAAAAAGACTGCCAAGGAGTGGAAAATTTCTTGCATTAAAGTGTGGTCTAACTTGTTCAAGTCCAGCGCTGCTAGATTCTACTGTGAATCCAAAATAGCCAGACGAGCCGTAGTTTCTGCTTCTCTGCCTGGCACTGAGGTCTATCAACGTAGAACAAGATACTGCCTAGTCTAAATTTTCCTCTAATTCCAGCCCCCGATACTCATCTGGCTAGATAGGTGTGACCTGCTCCCAGTATCTTGGTATTTTGGTCAACCAATGCCAAAACCCCATTTCAAGGTACAAGTATCTGAAGTACAATGACGCAAAAAATGATGATACTAGAATGAAGATTTGGGTTACGAGTGATACCACTTTACATGATACGAGGGACCCAGGTTTTGTTAAACCGCCAGGCTTCGTAGCGTATGCTGTAATAAAATAGCAGTGGTTACCGTAGTGAACCCCAGATAGTAGAGAACTGCCAGTCCCCCTCTATCTCTGTGGCACTCCCTTATTAGGGAGCTGACTCATACCCGACCCACAGCCCAGGCCTAGCCTAGCGGCTAGGCCCTGGTAACCACTCCTGCAGATTAATATCTACCCTTGGTATCTCAGATGTAAGGATATGCTTGGTCTTTCTTACATAATCAATCCGTATTGCTTAATATATGTATTCAGAAGCTACTCACGGGTTGTAACAGGTTCAGTTAGACATGGTTCCATAACATGGAGTTGCCCTGGGGATAGATGGGGGCCAAAAGTGTTCAATATTGTGGTACTCACTAAGGAAAACAATGACAACTGTGAAATGCCTGGCTTTGCTTGAATTGCGACAAAATGGTATCCACTACTATATGATACTTGTCCCAATTTATTACTTCAACTCTCACAACACTTGAAAAAAGGTGCCCAACTTAGTTGAATACATGGACAGTTGTGGAAAGAAAGCTGAGGAAGAGCCCAAAAACAGCCCAATGACAACTTTTTGAGAGCTGGGGGCTACCTATACCTTGATGAGAGCAGAACTTGGAGAAGACTTCAAGTCAATACAGTGATACTTTGACTAAGCTCCATGCGATACAGAGCACAACTCGTCCAACCATTACGAGATGGAAAAATATATCAAGAACAGTTTCGGCATCATTCTAGCGGGAGCTGCACATATATTGGCAGTTCCTTGGGACAAAGGTATTACACACCCGTTTGCTGATGATGTCAAAAAGTACTATGGCTTTCTCACACGTTAGAATGAGCCTTCTTTGCTCTGCTAAGCCAGTTACATGTGCCAAGGACGGTAGCTGTGCAGCTGGCCCTTGCTCCAACACTCGCTGCATCGCTATGCTCCAGCAAATCGTGTCGACGTCTAAGAATGAAGCGTGCTTCAATCTCCCATATGATGCTGGATTCAAGTAATTTCCAGAAATATAACCTCGCAATGGGCGACCAAAGTGATCAGGATTCTCCTCGGCCCGAGCAATGGCATCCAGTGTATCTTTGTTATACAACGATGTCTCGCCGAACTGGCATTCGAACACGGGTTCACCCCTGACATAATCCCAGATTGTCAGGTAGCTTCTCCTGTCAATACTTACTAGGAGAGGGAGTTCGGGGTGAAACTCGACCTTGGCTACCTGCACGAGAAAGAAACGGCTACTTGTCGTACAATGCGCAGTCGTGTTCAACAAATCTACGATAACACGGTAGCTATAGATGATCGGGGATCGTTGAAGAACTTTCTCCGAAGTCCTTTTCTTCGAAGACTTCGCGGCAACTCTTCGCCACCGATAGAAGTTCCCGTGTGAAGACAAGTGTTATAAAACTTACAGTAATACAGCGATCGCTGCGTATATTAATCATATTCCATGTGCCTTTGTCGAAAAAACTGAGTGACTCCGAATCATAATAGACTTCCATTATGAGATACCCAGTCACAATCGAACATTAGAATGCAACGATACTTTCATAGGCACTGGTGTTCACGTAGATTCAACAATTACTATAAGAGAAAATGTAATAAAACGTTCTGCAGCAGAAGCTTGCGGAGATGGAAAACGTTGCTTGTTAGCTAGCTAGAGTGGAGCAGGCATTTTGGCACATCTTTGAGAATGTGCGCTGTTTCAAGCAGCTCTATTGCCAAGAAATGTAGGAAGTAAGGACTGGGAGACTATTCTTACCTTCTCGGATGAAGGTAGCAATTTTTGGAACTTGTAAGTTGAAGCAGATGACATATCAGCTGTTCATCATCGCCCGCCCTGAACCAGACACGAAAAAGAAGTGCAGCCAGTCGCAATTTAAACGCCGGATTTATGTGGAAGCCTTCGTATGCTGCTTTTTGCGTGTACGGCAGCGCACTGGTTGTTTGAAACTGACCCCAGTACCCGGTGCAGTTGACCAGCAGTACATCTCGGTATCGAAGTTCGGCTTTGTCTTCTTTCTCTAAATTCCTTCTACTGAACATGCACATTAATCATCCGAGGTTTGTGTAAGGTGCTTTTTGCTTGATTGGTCGACCGACATGTGTGTGATCGAATATAGCATGCACATAATTGCAGTGTCTGCGTTAGTGATGACATCCATGCCTTTCGCGACGTGTAGCGTTACTAGAAGGACAAATGTGCGTGGCGAATTAATATTAAATGAAGTATTGCAAGTCATGACTTGTACTGTGGCTGTTTTTTAATGCCTCGTCGTTGCCGAATGGATATGCGGGCCGGCATCCTTTCAACTCAACCACTCGTATCATGATGCTGGCAACATGTCGAAAGGAGCAAATTATTGAGAGGTAGGTTTACCGCTTGACCCTGCGTGTGCGCGCATAAATTTAAAACTTGTGGGCGGGTTTGTGTAATGCAGTTTGTGTGTCAGTGCAGGCAGCTCAGCCCAAATCAGTTCCTGAGCAACAGCATTGCACGACAAGCACTCTGCGATCAATCGCTGTGAAGTATGTGTCGCGGTATTGCACGCGAAAAAAACAAATCTTTGTACGAATCAGCACCATCACGGCTCTTCCCAGCACAGCTCTTGCTTGCCGATTATCTGGAGACTGTAGAGAGTGTAGAAGCAGCGGGCCCCCTCAGAGCTCTACCTTATTCTCTAGCTCGAGGAAGTGAATCCTCATTGGCAAAAGATAGCAGCGATTTGGGCTCCAGGCTGGCACACCCCCAAGGTGGAGTCGACAGTTTTTTCAGTTTTCCGGTGAGACCCGCACAACTATGTGAAGCATGCCCTTGAACGCCGCGCATTTTAACTCAAACATCATATCTGGAGCCAGGCTTCTAAGTGCTTGCGTCACATTGTGTTTTTGGGCTTAACGGGCTGGCTGCTCACGTGGTACCCATAGCGATGATAGATTTTACTTTATGCTGAAAATTAGTTCTAATGCCGGAGTGAAATCAGTCGTATAAATTCTCTCTAACAGTCTTCTCAGTTCACATAGTGTTTGTCGTTTCTGTCGACTCACTGGCCACGTACGGGCGACACATATTTGCGTCTTGTGTTTCGGGGTCTTAGTCAAGGCTTTTGCTATGGTACGAACAGTATCTTTTTAATTTGTAACATAACAAGCAAATGGAAATTTTATTCAGATGGAAATCGCATGTGAGACATTGTGATGTCTGCACGGGTGTCAGAGGGGCGCCGTGTTTAGATAGGGCTGTTTAGAAGACATCACACACGGAGGAGCTCTTTAGTTCATTATCGTGTTGCGTTCAGTTATCTGCTATTGAGATCATATGTTGAAACGGCTAGTAGTACACTCATCGTAGCCCTAGTAGCTGTCCCTGCGCCTTGTAAAGCATTCAAGTCTCGGATGAAGTTGGCCATTTAATTAAGCTTGTAAAGAAGTTGAGCTTAGTTGTAATCTGTCACTCGGGACTGTTGCTTGTTGCTGGGGGCATTTGAAGCTGTGCCTCAGTACCGAGAACTGTAGCTGAATCTCAAATATACACTCTCGTGCAGGAGACAATCAGCTGGGAGCAACACTCCTCGATCTCAGAACGTGATTCGAGTGAAACTCAGTACACCATCACAGCTTGCCACAGTGATCGCTCCAGCTACTCCATGTGCGCGTTGGAACACTCGGAGTTGACATCCACGTTTAGCGAAGACCAAAACAGGGGGGAGTCCTGGGGCGCGCACTGCTTCTCTGGTGAAGCTGAAGTGCCGCCTTTTGAATTTTGTCCCGATAAGAGCAGCTTCTTCTGTCCGAGCAGTTCATCTGCAGAACCGCAGGTAGATGACATTGTTCATTACTCTCGCCTGTACCGCCCACCACCGAGCCAGCGACCGGCACACTCTTCTAGTTCTCCCACTGCACGACAGTTTACAGCTCCTAAGACAGTAGATGATTGGGTACATGCCCAGACATACTTCGTACTACCTTAATTGACGAGACCAGTCACTCCCCTATTGACCAACTGGTTTGTCCATGCATGCTACAACATCACGCTGTGTTTGTTGTGGGTTGTGCAAACCAGGTACCTGGATTACAGCACAGAAACTCTTTCTGTAGACCCAGGCTCTTATTCTGACTTAATTCTTGTGATGCACTCTAGGTGCACCACCTTCGAGATGGTTGACATAATACCGGCATACTCTCTTTCATCTGTCTACAGTTGACCTCGCTGTAGCTTTGTTTTGTGATGGTTGGCATTGTTGGCATTGAGATTCCAATGGTGTCTGCACAGTCTGAATCAGGTGTCTGAACCACTCAAAATGGTTATGATGCCGCCAGACTGTCAGTAAGGCTGTGTGATTGTGAGTACCCTTGTGCGAGTACTTAGAAGTTGAGTTTTTTTTTGTACTTTGTCTTTGTTTGCCTGACGAGCTGAGTTTTCAAGCACCTTGTGAGGGTCCCTCTGCCTGAGTCTAGATCATGGTTCAATGCGGGTTGCCACACGTATTGAACACATGTCTCGTAGTTTGGATTGTGCAAAATGTGTCAATGTGCACTTGAATCAGACGTTGTGTTGCTTGGAAATTTTTTGAAAGATGCAATGCGCGATGACTACAGCTCTAGAGCTTATGTCGCTGTCAAACCCAACCTTGTTTATGAACAATCAGATGTATAGATTTGTTTAAAATCTGAGGAAGAGGGTAGTGTGCTGAATAGCGTATGCGAGACATTGCTCTGTAATTAAGTTGTGAGTCTTGCGAAAGTACTCTATTTGCGAGCAGCAATTAAAACGGCTCCAGCTGTAATCCTTGGAACTAGAAAAATGTCGTCATTCTGTCATTTATTTCCTAGAGTGTACAAACGTATCAGTTGACTGATCTGAGAACGGAATATTTTAAATGGTCTGTTGCACATGGCAAATGTCGTGTTGGCTTTCCTAGGCTGAGCATCTACGTGACGAGCGGCGGACACATCACATGCGTGTAAAACACCATCCAATACTGCGCAACTTGTTCTGAGACGTAAGGATTCGCTCGATTTAAACCTGAAACTTTGAGGAGGTCAGGCAAGAATGTGCAGGTTGCCAGCGCACGTTGATTACGTTCACAGAGTTCTGTCCCGAGGAAAGAGATGCTCCTTACGCACACAAATCAGTCATTCTTGAGTTCCACCTTCAGCTAAACACACGTCAGTTAAGGTTAGACTACTTCACTTGCGACACTGTTATTCCGCACTGTTTCCAGCTTAGATAAGATGTTGTTTTACTGCTTCATGCGGATGCTTACGCGCTTTGTTACATCCAAGAGTTTTGTTTGTCATGTGAGACTGGTGCCTAGTGCACAGTAAAGCAGCGCGCTGCAGAGTTCTCATCCATCGTCATGAAATGTACATGAGCAGGAGACTCGTTGACATTTGAGTATCTCTGAATGGTGATACGTTGTGCTATATCCTTCGCTTTAGAGTATGACTGTGCGTCATGCCTTGTTGATGGATTCTCCCTCCGGTCTCCTGATGGAGGCTTTGGACTCCGTGTCCTCAACATTGCGGATGCAATTGAAGCACGTTCAGGCATTTTAACGCTGTTCTTGTAGTTGACATAACCAATGTAGCACAAATGTCAGTCACAGGATGGAACAGCAGCTTCTTGTTGAAACCCACGCCCAACATTCTTAGCCATCGACCCGGCATAACTCCGCGTCCTTATCGATGTAATGATGAGATTCGTTATATAGCAAATTACTATTGCTGTAGAGGCCACGAAATATCGTGTGCATCATTGTAAGTACATGTACTAAACTTCAGATGTTACACCACTGTGTACTAGCACGCTCGGCTCACTTCCCGTCAGATGGTGATCAGCCAGAGTCACCATTTGAAGTTAATCTTCGGAAATATGTGCGATTTACATCGCTTTATTGCTGTTGGAAAAGCGCCAAACCCTTTCGGATTTAATTATCTGAGATCTTACTGTGTCGGTTATACAGTGTACTCTTGAGTGACCTCGCACGCACTCTCAACAATTGCACTTTTGCTTTCCAGCGAGGAACGACCGTTTGTGAAGTTGTGCAAGAGCAAGTGTTGGAAGTCTCGGCGATTGCAAGAACGTACATCATACAAACCATTGAATTTCTTAACGTCAGGCCAGTTACTCGACTCATCAAGTTTTATTTTAATGTCAACTTTACTGATATCGGTACCGGTTTTGGCTTAGTGATGTTTCGTAGTTTTGTATGATGCCAGGAGTGTGTATTACAATAACGACAATTAGGTACGCTTCGCAAATGCGCTAGCTCCACGACTCCAAGCCCCTCGGCCCAATTTTGGATCATCTCGAGATATTCCTTAACCTAAATGACAACAAGTCGTGCAGACATGAAAACATGTTGTCGTATGTGTGCTGTTACTCAAGAAAAATATTGTGGCTCGTAAGATTGGATATTATGATGTGCACATTTTCGCACATACCTCTGTCATTTCCGCACATTGCCGAGAGTGATCCAGCTGATCTGCTTTTCTCAGTACTAGAAGCTAGTGGCAGTGGTTTTGAAAGAGCGAGGACGTCTTCTTTCCCGCTCTCTTGTCGTGTGATCATATATTCTCAATGAAAGCACAAGTCTCAGTCGTTTCTCGGTCAAGAAGCCTCCCAGTTCAGCGCCTCAGAGATGAATCTCGTGTCCCGATAGACTCTTTCCTACCTGTGCACAAGTTGCAATGGTTTGTGCTACCGACGATTCCAGACTGAGACTTCGCGCTTTTGTCCGCAGCAATGGTGAGTAGAAATGGACAGCGTATGGTTCCAACATCAGTGACTTGATTATAGCTATCACCTGCCTTTTCCTGCACACAAGAGCCCCATTCGGCAAACACCCATGAATTACCAAGCCTTCACCATCGTTTTCCTCGCAAAACCTGAAGAGCATCCATTGCAGTGCAAAGTAGGTACATGACCTGTAGGGACATGACCTGACGGTACATCATGCGGTCTTTACAAACGTCATTTTACAGAGTCTCTGTGACAAACATGAGAAACGTGTTTGAACCTTACCATTGTCATGATGATTACAGCGACAGAAGGATAGCAAGCATAAAAATAATAACAAGCATAATCATACTACGTCTGTGAATAGCCAATTGTAGTGTAACGGAAGATGCTACGGTGGGCAGTTCAAACCAGATGAAGCTTTCAAAACGCAGATAGAACTAAAGCTAATCGACAGGTATGTATGCCCAAGGGGCCGGACGGTCAAAACTCCAGAGTGAGGGTTTCACTCCCATGCCAGAAATTCCGCCCCGAGTATGATGTAGAAAGATCGACTGCAGCGGCAAGAATCTTCAAGTTCCACTTGCACCGAGTGATTGCAATGCTACGAAAAGTATTGTCGAGAAAGGATTACTTCGTGCGTCCCGAAAAACCTCCCGCGGTGGCCGCGTCATTGGTTAGCAGCAGTTGTGGTCCTGTCGATACTTCCGTTCCTTTTCGCCTGCTTTCCACTCTGCGGCGGCGCCAGCAGAATTAGCTGCGCGGGCCAGCAGACTCACAGGGGCGAAATGTACGAGTTGAGGAGTGTGTAGTGGGGCTCACGGCTACTGGAGTAGCCCGCGTGGTGAAGTGCCGTACGTATGTCCTCGTTGGTGGCGTCATGTCAGTGTTTCACCATGCTGGATAGTTGGGGGCAGTGGAGCTGCATGTTCCAGATCACTTCCGCGAACGGTGGCTCCACAGTGGCTGGTCCAGGCGGAGGGTGTGGTGGAGAACTTACCTCCTCCAAGCTGAACCCATGCAGTATCTCGAAAGGATTGGTCGTCAAGGCCAAAGGGGGGGTGAGAGGGGATCATCCAGCCAGAGGCAGCCGGCCTTGGCCTGTACCGGAGCAGGCGTGCTTGTGTGCTATCGTCTGCATGTGGGCTGCTCTGCATGCAGAGCTTTGGATTGAGCTGCGAAGAATAAGTCTCACTACGATTATTATCAGCTCTTGCTACGGGTTGAATTATCATGTCAACGGCATGCCGTGTTACCTCAACCCAGTACTTGTCTTTTTTAAAATCGAACAGAGGCTGACACCACCACGAGTAGTACACCGCATAAGACACCTAGTGCGCCTCCAGAAGTGAAGCGGATTTAATTGTATGAGATCTTACGCTGTCGGTTATATAGTGTACTCTTGAGTGACTTCGCACGCACTCTCAACACAGTGTTTACGTAACAAAAATTGTTAGTGATCTGCAATTCTGTCGGATCGGTCATTGCGGCTGTAAGGCTTGGAACAAGATAGTTGTGTACAGTGGTTATCAATGGTGATGTGGAAAAGGTACTGAGAGCATCTGTCATGTTTGTAAGGAGTATCCGGAAGTTGCATGAGTTTAAATCATCAATCGCAAACCTCAATCTGATCGTGTTCATTTCAAGTTTTTGCGTACAATGGTTGTGCGTGGCTCCATGGTTGGAGAATTTAGAGGTTGTAATTGTAGTACATTTGCCAGTATATACGACCGTGAGATCTGTGAATGGCCTAGCAGCTACAATTTTGTTGCTCTGTACATCTTTCTGACTGAATCTCCAAGTGTAGGTTGCTGATAAATCAAATATTGAGTGCAGGTGATGTGTTGCAGATTATTTGGTTTCCCAGTTGGATTGTTCTGTTTTGAGCTTATTGCACTTCTTTTCTGTCATAGGCTTGGAACAGATGAACAGATGAAATGGTTTGTAACACCAGGATTTCAGACAGGTTCCGGAAGCACTACGAAATTTTGCTCTATTGTCCTAATTTTGCTGTGAAGAGTTCCTGAAAGATCCCATTCTCTGACAACACACACTAACATCTGCTATAGTCAGTAAGATATCCAGCACTCTGTACCAAATGTTAAGATAGACATGCTGCAATCTCAAGGGAGCAGCATGACTTTCAAAATTACCTTCTACAATGTTGAGAGGTACTGTAATCTGGCACCTCACCTTGTAAAATTGAGGCAATGACATCCACTATGATACATGCAAGCCTTGCAAAAAGCATTAACTTGACTGACATGGAATTGAAAGACTGGCACCCTGTCTACTGAGTCAATTCAGCCAGATGAAAGGTTTGATGATAGAGCAGACATTGTGATGATCTTGATTGATACACTGAATGTGAGCAAGACAGTGCAGCCAGATAAAGGGATGTGCTGAAGAGCAAGGGTCATGAGATTCAGTTGCGAGTCAAAGTATGTCCAGCTCAGTGCTGATTACAAGAAGTACAATAGAATGAGTGCGTCAGTTGATATCCACTTCGGTTAAATGCCCTTCAAATCCAATGCTAGTTTTCTTTGCTTGTAAAACGTACTAGGCCTGGATTCCTCTCAAGTAGAACACGTCCATCCTACACACTGTATGTCACAGTGGGCTGAATGCAGCAATTTTCCTCCATCGTCTACACAACTGTTGAAACGCGTACTTCTCTTGCGTCGAATGCCGTACAATTCTCATAAAGATGCTCAGCTTCTTCTGTGCTATGGTTTATGGAACGATAAGATTGACTTTATCGGGGACTGCGGATGCAACATGCGCGCGTTTTCACGTAAGAATCAGAGACGTGCATGATGAAAGCCGCACAGGTTGTAGGGTTATGGTAGTTCTTTACTTCTCTTAGAGGCGTGAATTCGATCATTAACGTGGCCATAGGCCTGTTTCTGAAATAGCACGTCTTAAGCGTGAGGGGTTACTGCAAGAAGTTTAACAAAGAACAAATCGCCTCACACATATCAACAGCAGTCACAAAGTGCATTATCAATTTCATCGGTGTCTTGATTGCCCTCTGAAAATCCACAATCGATGTCCTACTGCAACATTTGACTTCTAGCCGCTGTCATCGCGATGCATCGTGCGGCTATTGAGCCTCTCGTCAGTATTGTTGGGAATCGAAAAGCACCATTTCCGTGTTGGATAAAATCGATTGTTGACCTTAACCATGATCACGTGTACCGAAACTGGTTCGAATAGAAATCTAACTAACAACGCTTATAATGCATTAACCCGCGCGGCATGAACTGGTAGCAAAGATCAAATATAAGGTGGTCCTATGACTACGACAGAACTCGCGCTGATCCTGGATTGACTTCCGTGCGCTCGCTGCATGCATCCTCAGTCCCCGATAGCTTGTTAAATTGTTGCCAATCCGAAAACTGAAGATCCAATGGCGAGCACAAGACGAGAGCGAAAATTATGGGGGAGAGAAAGCGCTTACTGACATCATAAGTCAAGGCATGTACCGTTTCATAGACATATGCTCCATTGACCGACCGGGATCGCTATTCTCATAATGATGTATAAAGCTGCGGACGATGAAGATTTCAATAAGTATGATGTATTTGACAAGAATTAATCTGTTGCAAATATGATGCAGGATAGCGGCGCGTACTCCTCAGCACCTCTTGCCATGCTGGATTCGATCCTTCTCGACGCTTCGGCCTGCAGTAGATTCATAGTGCCTGGAGATCAAGAGTATCTAGCGAGTATCAGGATTGTTGTAGCACTTGTTTTCAACCCGCTACCTCTCGGATCAGAGTTATAACACTTTATGAAATTTTTTCTTGATTCTATTAACTGCCAAAGTCCCTGTTACTGTAAGGTTGATCTTTGTTCCAAGTACCCTCGTCATGATCATCGGTTGACTAGGCACGCAGGGCATGCATTCACTCCTTGTCTACCACGGGCACTCAGTGAACAGAAAACACATACTCGGAGCACTCAAAGACAATATGAATTGATTTTGTTGTCGATCGTCCTGCTAGATGTGCATGCAGCCTTAGCTTGGCAGCCTGCAAACAGACAGGAAAAACTACTGTTGAACTCTACGATGTCGGAACGGTCCGTCAGACCAGGCATTCAGTGATAACAATGAATGAATTAAAACCTTCCTTGACGGCATTACTCCTTATCAAGTTGTTTTGAGTGTCAGAAACGATATAGTTCCAAATTTCATGTAGACAGTTGGAAATCGTAACATGTACTGTGCAAGCACTTCTTCTGGAGCGTTAGGTGGGATTAATGGCTGCAATATCAATAGAGGGGCATACAATGATAGTTACAGGTACAAAGGTTTGCGAGATGGGGTATTAACTATGGCTGAGAGACACGTCAGAGGTTCCTCGCCCCTGGAAAGTTTACCACCCAAGCTAGCTTCTAAGTTTCGCCGAGCTCATAGCATTAAGCTCAAGGTAATTCCTGTGACGAGCAATTGTGTTCTTGGCAGCCTTTTGTACGATGTTGGAGTACTCAGACGTCTGCACAGCACTTGAACTGTCCCTGAAGGAAGCGTTTCTGCCTATTGTTATTAAACCATATGTTTCGAGGTCTTTTATTCGTGTGGTCGAAATTGTGACGTGAGAGTGGGATGCAGAGAAGCATTCGCTCGCCACAGAGCACTTCCGACCGCTCAGCATCTCCCTCGGCTCCTACTCCCGACTCCAACTCGTTTTTATCGAATGTTTGGAGAAACAGTTCTTCAAAGCAAGCCAGTGAGGGGTCTGGCGCAGTGGAAAAAGCAGACAATGGCCTGAAAAGCGAATTGAAGCGCAGGGCACTGACACTTTTAGACGGTGATTCATCCGATCAAAATGCACAACCATCGACTCCAAAGTCTTATTTAGAGTCTCTCCGGGACACACACATAGTGGAAGCCGCTCCTGATTCAGCTGCAACGTCAAAGATGTCAAAGCGGACTGAGGACGAGCAAATTCGCGCCAACCGACAACAGAGGTTGGCGGACCAAGGATTGGATGGTTTAGGAAATACAGGGTGGAGGAAAGGTGACAGTAGTGAGGACACGGGCGTGCTGCATGAAGCAGAAAGTTTTTCTCAATTGCTCAGTCCTCGTGTCGATGTGGACGCAGCAGGGCAACAAGACTTGTCAGCTGAACAATTCACGCTGTGAGCGCCTTCTTCTTTTGTTTTATACCACTTGTTGCGCGTTCTCTTGTTCGCGCTGTGACTTGAATTATTACTTCGTATGTCTCCAAATGGCCGACGTACATTCCCTGACCGTCTGGTTACCCACATTCGTTCTGTAACACATGCGCCATAACTTGTAGGCGAAAGGAGGCAACGGCAAGAAAGCGTGGAGCCGCGGTCATCTCAGCTGACTCGGCATACAAACCCAAGGTCGGCACATGGGGCATATACGAGCGTCCTCGTGATATCAGTAAAGCATTCGGCGGAGGACGGAAATTGACACCAGCTGACACAAGCACAAGCGCAGAAGAGCAAGCAGAATTCGATGCAGCTCTGAAAGCACAGCTACTGAAGTTCAGACAGACTGCAGGGCTTGATGTAGACCCTGCTGTCGAGGTGGAGTGCAAGGATCTGACTGAGAAAGGTGTGCCAATGCGTGATGCATAGATGAGCAGAAATCCATGCAGAGCTCGATTCTAGGGTAGTGAATTACTCGAATCATATGCAGGGAAGATTTTGTTGCAGCGAGGAAACCTCGATGGTGCGCTGACATTGTTTGATGAGGCATCAAGTCTATTGCATCCAAAGACAAATGCAGGCGGGGCAGCACTGCTTCAAAAGGCGATCGCCTTAGACTCCCTAGGGAAGAGCGGAGAAGCTTTGAAGCTTTATCGCCAGCTGAAGGGCCACAGATGTTTAGAAGTAGCAAAAACCGTATGTTTCAAAATGAGTTGATCAGAACTCGCTTTCACTTAGCAACTTTTGATGATTCCATGATGTATATCTGTATCTTCTTGGTGCTCAAAATACTTCAGTAACCTTCTTGTGTCATGATTTCCGCGTCATGAAAGATGATTGATATTGTAGATCCACATGGTTTCTTTCTGAGCTTACCTGAGATGATGAATTGATTTGCTCTAAGATTTGACATGCACATGCAGGCAAAAGTGATGAGTTTTGGGTTCAAAGCTGGTATGTTCCTGAGATTGGAAACCAGTATTGACAAAGCTAAAATGCTAGAACATCATGTAATGTGTTCATTAAATTTGTTCTCACTCTTCTCTTTCAGAAAGCTGAATCTGTTGAAACGCTTACACTTGCGCAGGTGAGTTTTTAAAAGCTGATAAATTCTCTTACGCAGCAAAGAAAGAGGAACTGGATCCGTATTTTTCAGTTTTGGGTGGAAAGTGGGGTTGGAATACAGTATATGTGGCAACTGAAGAGGAGAAGCTTGCAGACAAGAAGAACAATACTGTGTTGGCTTTTGCCGCTGTCCTTATGGGCATTGCACCTTTGGGTATTCTTTACATTTTGTACTCCTACCAGTGCTAGCCATGTTCATGTCATATCCTTAGTGCTAATTTCGAACGTCTGCCACACACTGATCAACACATTCAGATACTGTTGAAAACTTTTCCAGACGTATTGATTTAACAGGATTCTTTAAGCTTAGGTGTGATTGCATGAAAGACGATGTAAGCGAGCCCAAATCCTTCTGCAGTTGTACACCAAGATGTGATTGCGTTAGATGAACATTTAGTGCGCACTCTTGTCCTGCATCATCATTGAAGAGCTTTGAATGGCAGGCCAAGCAATTATGCATGTGTTGGATTGGATTTGACTTGTTTGTAGTCTCGAACAACAATTCTTGGAGTACCTGTGGCGACTCCCTTTAGGTGTGTTGAAGATATGCTTGTGCCACTACTATTATTACTTGTACATTGCACACCTCAGTGTTCGTTCTGGAATCAATTCAATGTAATTAGGGATAACTGACGAAGAGCTGCCCCAGTCGCGTGTTTGTGCACTTCAAATCTCTGCTTCTAAGTTTGTATCAGCAGTTACTTGATGTTTCTCGGCTAGCGAACAAATGCAGTTATGTGTGTAATCCAGCTGTGTGACTCATGCCAGCATGTTCTCTGGCATCCTCATCAGTGCAAGGACTCAAGGAGATTGCATAAGAAAACTAACTGTCCACAACAAGTTGTTGGCACAGTATGGAGGGCAACATTAAGTGTGTGTGGAATTTGTCAGCAGTCACACCTAAGTCGACTAGCCGGCATTAATTCTAAAGTGAACGAACAGGATACTTGTGGTACATACTTGACCAGAAATTGATACATAATTTGAGCATGCATCATGTGGGAAAACCCATCTTCAGGTGCAAGTCCTCTTTCGGATTCCTCACGCTATACTGCTGTACACACAGAACTGCTTTTGTACAAGTCAGTAGCACGGATAACATCATTTTTGTTTTAATTATAAGAATGGAAAGTCATTGCCTACGTAAAATTCTGCCCTTGCATCAACTTGTTGCTGACAACGTGATATTTCTGCAATTACGATCCCTTCCAATTATGCTGCAACCAACTGTCCTATTGGACACTTTCTGCCACTTAACTATTCGGTAATTTGCCTCCTTCTTAAGCTGTCTCAGACATTCATGCAAAGGTTATTGCTGCCTGCCAACATCTGTAGTTTTGTACATGTCTCGCCTGGGAAGGGAACAAACTCCTGCCATTTGTTGTATCTGCCTGTTTTGGTGTATCTTGGCTGCATAGAAGTTTGCGTTTATGTCTCCAGATGATAATGCTTTGTTAGTACAGGATAGGATGCATTATCAGTGATGGATACATCTGTTGTGTTACAGGAAAAGGAATTCACATCATGTTCGTGCAGCTTCCTCTGAATGCAGATTTTTCTGTTCAAGCTGAATTGAGACAAACTGATTTATTTTCGTAGCATTTACACCAGCTGACCAAAGTCCTGACACTTTGTAAGCAGTTTACTATACGGCACTGCACTGGTCCCAGCACTGCAGAAGACTATTTCTGAGCAGAATATTTCGGAGACCTTGAGAGATGTAGCATGCATCACCGCTGGTGTTCGATATCTATATCGTGAGTATACACAGGTAATATGCAATCTCGTAAGTGGAAGCTTGGATTGCACTGCATCATCGTCTCCTTTTCCACTGTAAGTTCGAAAACTGTATTTCTCTAGCGTACAACTTAGTAGCAGCTCGGGTCCAAGGCTGTGCCACAGAACTGTCGCAGGCTTGTTATATCAATGAGAAACGTAACATCTCGATCAGGCTGTGAAGCAAGTAATGCGCACTTCGTTAATAGCGCACGATGTGAGAGTCGTTTGTAGATCTCTTCCAATTTCCATGGTGGCCCACGTTATAATTCCACTTTTGACCCTTTACGTTCACTTCGCGTAGATATATAAATATTTTACCCCTCCTCCCCTACACAATATTCTCTAGAAAATAATATATTACATATGCATGCGTTTATCACTACGTTGGTATTTCGAATGTGCACCTCCGTGCGGATTTATGCAATTGCTGAGTGGGTCTGGTCTACGGAACTTCGCACGGAACTAACAAAGAAGTATGCGTAAGTATCTGCAAAGACGATGCATCTTCTGGAGAAAATTAACACCTGCGTATGCAAATCGCTCGCATCGATGTTTCAACACTAGCATACTGAATCTAAAGCTGCGGCAGCGTCCGTCCCATATTCGCTCGCGAAGTCGCATGTCCCGCCAGCAGTGGACAGAATGCCCGCCGCAGCCGAGAACTCATTGTACCACCATGTTTTTGGAGTCTGATGCTGCAAATCACGGTATTCTTTCTGCCGTCACAAAGCAAAATCACGCTTTGTAGATCTCCAGCCACGAAACAAGACTATCTACATAGCCTAGCATGAAAATCATCGCTCATATGGACCTATCAGACAAGATGTGCTTTTGTTTGCGCCCTGCTGCCCAAAATTGACCCAGCAGCGAGCGTAGCACGACTATAGGACAGATCCCCAGTCGCACCTGTCTGTCGCAAATTGCACTTAAACTCTTCCGTGTCCAAGCCCGTTTTCAGGCCGCAACAGAGTAATGCTAATTCATTTGTCCTGTCCCAAGAAGCGTTATGCCGAAGCTTTGCATTTAGTAACATTTAGTACACCTTTTCTTCGCAACGCGATTGCGCGTGAGATGACATCAGAGGTGATCTAAACAGTGACGACAAGTGGTACATTGATAAATTATTAATGTGAATATGCCTTACCCTTTGCACAACAGTATTGTCGAGCTAGCCTTTATTGTTTTTCAGAGCGAAAGCGGTAGGGTAAAATAAGTAATTGACCGAAACAGGAGCAGAGAAGCAAGGCTAGAAGAAGTAAGAGAAATTTGAGCAATTACCGGAAGCGGATATTTCTGAGACTTAAGAAGGTATGGACTCTAACCAGCCTGTGTTCCGAGTTCTGGTGACGGGCGGGAGTGGATACCTTGGCCAGTTTGTCGTGCAGCATTTGGCGTC
>JAULKQ010069780.1:0-20945 GCA_032356285.1 Smithsoniella earleae | reverse complement strand
TAGCACAATCTAGTTACGTGCATCCTTGACTCCTCATCACTTCGTGCTCAAACTCCATAGAAGAGTGGATCTAACACGTGGCCAGTACAAGAATTGCGTTATCGCTACTACTCTATTGACCAGTTTACACTTGGTTTTCGAAATACCATGAGTGTCTTGTTGTTTTTTCCCCACTTTTACTATCATTGTGGGTGTGTGCATTATTTGTTGTTCTGTGTTCATATTATTCACGACTGCTTCGACTGCCTCTGTCTGGATTGAGTTGTTTGTCAGTGATGTTGATCCCCTTGATAGACGGATATAACCACTCGCCAAGCTTAGTTTGTTCACAACTGTACAGTTTTCTTTCAGACTCAAGCAACCACAACATGTATTTGGCATAGCAAAGTAGGACGTGGTTGCGCAGGGGCATTAACCTGCCCCTGATTAGTTCGCTCTGTGGTCAGTTTGAAGAGTGATAATGAGGTTTGGTTACTTCAATGGTAGTCTCTCACGTTCAAACAGCAAAATTTTGCATTTTCTATAGAATTTGGCAACACCCAAGGAGATGATTGATGTAAAATCATAGTCAAGATGACTCGCAGACAGCAACGTGCAGGATAATAGCTTTCTTCCCAATCCTTGCATGATACCCTATAGGAAAAGTTTGAAGTTATGCTGCTGCTAACTATTCGTGTGGACAGTATCCCAACAGTTTCAGCTCACCACACTCCAATTGAGATGTATTTCAGAAGAAAGTTGCACTGGAATTAACCGAACATGCCAATGCACGAAGTAACCTGGAGACTCATGGCCCAGTGCATTCATGATTCAATACCCATGTATCGGAAACCAGCCTGTTTCGCTCACTGGTGCAACCATTGTTTTCGTATTAAGCTCGAGTCTCCATTAATCTAATTCGAAGGTGTCATACATCAAATATCCGTGGATATACAGCGAGGTGATCTTTCGGATTAGAGGAGATAGATATGGGCAGTTAAGCTTGAGGCTACGCACCAACACAGTCATTCAACATGCCTAACATAACACAAAGTAAGGACTTGAAACCCCAATTGAGTATTGAATAGAAGTACATGAACAAGCGTACACTGATGTGCTCCATAGCAGCAAGCATCCAAAAACATTCATGTTACATGAGCCGAATAGGCAAAAGAGCTCATCATGGTGTTAGCACACTCCCAGATACACACAAAGACTTGAAAAGTGCTATGGGTGTACTGATGATGTATTATCTATTGTGTCTGAGCCCCCAGGCTGAGGCACCTTGACATCGCTCATAGTGGCATCACCTTGACCGCTGATAGTATCCTCAGTTCGGGGACCAGCTACATTTACACTGACGGTACAGTTTGTGGCAGGGGGGGGGTCTGATGCAACTCTGTCCATGAGAGAAACCTCTGGTGCAAGGCCACCGGGAAGGGGAGCTGCTGCCTGGTGCCCTAAAACCGATTCAAGTTGTCTTTCAACGAAGGATACTGATGCAGGCAAAGGGGATATAGTGTTGCTAGGAGCCCTGGATTGTTTAGCCAGAGAAAATTGCATACTGACATCTTCTTGAGCAATAGATGGAATAGTTGTAATGTCACCTGCGGCATCCAAACACTGGCTGGTGGTTCAGTTTATTTCCATGTAGAAAAGTCCTGTCTGGCAAGAGCAGTGAATTGTAAAGGTTCCCAGACACCAAGCTGAATCAAATACCTGCATCTGGTTTCAGCTTGGAGCATTGGCTCGAGTGTACTTGACTTTTGGCTTCTCTCGAGAGCACACAAGTTCAGTTGTGGAAAATTCTTCTGAGATTAAACCATACACAAGTTGTGTTATGTGCCAGTGCATACCTGTGGAACCGTTGTATGCGTGTTGATGTGACAAGCCATTACAAGTTTGAGGGGGAGTGGGAGCATGGGCAATTGGAGGGGGAGTCACATTCACGGCGAGGCTTGGTGACGGAGGTGGCAGGGTCTGTTGCAATTTGGCTGGGATGGCTGATACCGTCTGGGACAGGGGTGATGTTGCGTGCCTGGCAAGCTTGGAGGCCTGTGCACGCTGCTTGTACTCTTGTCGGGTGGCCTCGGGGAGCAAGCGCCATGCCTCACTGATAGCTGCATTCAGGTCTTCTCCATGCTTATTCAGCATTCGCTGCTCTGGAGTGTTGGCAAGGTCTCCGCTTGGAACTTCGTTCTCTGAGCACTTACGCTGAAGAGTTCTGGCCCTGAAGAAACACCACCAGCAGAATCACCTCACCGGCCAGCTGGCAATCCAACAGGAATTCTAGAAAAAGAATCCAATAACAAGCCCGAGCCTCAAGCAAGAGATGCGCACTGGAAATCTTTCATGAACAGGACGTAGCCGTTCATGCCACGCTTTGAGCTGCCCTTAGGCTTGTTGTAGCCTTGAGCAGCCTCAGGGTTAGCTTTGGACCATTCTTGCAACTCCAGCTGGTACCGAACCTTGTCATCTTCTGCGATGGCTTTGCATGCCTCCTGTGCAGGAAGAATAGATTTGGGCAGGAATGTTAACCGGTTCATGTAGGCCGTGGACATACACTTAGATTTAACTAGAGTGAATATGCTCCAGTGCTACCTCACTCTTCACTAAAGAGAGTATGAATAACTAGCACCTTTCAGCGCAACCTACAGCTGCTTGGTAGATACTTTTCATGCAAACAAGATTCAATCTACTCGTAGACCTACATTCGAAGCTTGAATACAGGCACATCAAAAATCTGCAGTGTGTGCTGTACAGCGTTCTCTGAATGCTTCTTTCTTCCTTGTGCAAGTGAAACGAGCACATAGGTCCTCGGAGGGGCATCAGTACACACTACGAATGCTGACAGTTTTAGAACGACTGCACTAGTGAGGCACTGTGTATATGATTAAGTTGATGCAGCACAAGAAATTATTGCAATGCAGTTCCATTCAAGAGTTGTATGTCATCATTTGTGGCAATTTGTGGCACGCTTTGATGCACAAAAAACTTCATCCTTCAAATGAATTCCTGTACTGCTGGCAGAGTAGTGGCAGAGTAGTAGGCGGAGGTGTACCTTCTCCTGTGCTGACACCTCTCGCCACATTTTCGCCAGTAATCGGGTGACTTGGGTGTTGTTCATTTCAGGGTGCTCTGCACGAACCTCGCTCTCGTGCCGACGCAGGAAGACCAAGTATGCGTTGAGCGCTCGCTTGGGGAGAGACTTCGGCTTGGAAGCCCGGGCACTCGTGGTATGTTTAGAAGGAAAAGCAGAGGTGTCTGGGGTCTTGAATGTAGTTGCATGACTTCCCGAAGGTGCATCTATGCTAATGCACGAGGGGCCTGCTGGCATAACCTCCTCTCTAGTCCTGCATTACAGTGCAATGAGAGCTGGTACAGCGGCCCATGTGATCCTGGGCTAAAGCACAGACTCAAGATTATCTGAGGACTACAACAAGTCACTGCCATCACAGGGTTCCCTGGGTTGCGGTATATGCCTTTGAAATGGCTGAATTGCAGAGCTGACAGGAATGACAGATAGGAATATTAAGATGGAAGAACCGCACAAATTACCATTCCAAACAGAAGGTATGTCACTGCAAGGTGTTGGCTGTGCTAGAACCAACTCGAACAGCTGTGCATCTCCGTTCCATTGCTGGAGAGGTCTCATCCAGACTTTGATGCTCTGACTGGCCGAGCCAGGTGGCAGTGTGATTGATGCAGTGCCTGCATAGCACCATGTTCCTATCACTGAGTGCTAAATGCCACAGTTACCAGTTTCCTGGTAAATGAGTACGCAGGGGATATCACTTACAATATTGGTTGGAGAACTACGACATCAGGGAGCAGTATACCCGGCAAAAAATAACAGACTGAACAACACAAACACAAATGTACTGTGAATAGGCAAGGCAGAGATCAGTCAAGGTTGTAAGAACGGCGGAAGCAGGGAATGCAGCACCCTGTCCAGATGGTGTTGCAGTGATGAGTGCAGGTCTGACTTGGCTTGGATTGTCTTGAGAAGTTCCAAAGGCGCGAGACAGAAGATTATAAGCCCGTTCTTCTGGTTCGGGGGCTGGCATTGTGCTCTGCGGTAGGAGATCTAGTTGGGAATCCTGAAATCAAGCTAACTTCTTAGAAAAGAATGTAAATCTAGTCACTGAATGGAATCACTTGAAAGGCGAGAAATTTTGCTGGGCTATCAAACAAAGATTGAACGTGACGTAATGGTTCTTGGAGGAACAGGGGTTGGAGCCTTACTGAGGGTCGTGGCAACTTTGAAAGGTGTGCCCTTTCGTCAGGCCATTCTTCCGAGGCTCTACGCCGTTTTGATGGCGCGGCTTGAGGCTGAGAGGCGTTGGCGCTCACCACATTATTCTGTTGGAATGAGTTGAACAAGGGTGCACTGTGCACAGGGTGGGAGATGCTGGGGTGCTGCATCTGCTGTTCTCTGGGTGGCTCAGGGGTCTGCTGTGAGTATAAAGTTCCAAACTGGTCTCCCTTGCAACCTTGACTGATTAATGTCAACGCTGCCAGATACTCTGCTTCATGAGAGTTCAAGAAATCATAGTATTCGCTTTCGAATATGAAGTCTAGCTCCATGGGAGACATGATCTGCAAAAACTACAGGCAATCTAACCACAACATTGTACACAGAGAAATGGACTGGATTGAGCTTATTCTATGTATCAATGTTGAATAAAACTCTGCGGCGCACCATGTTGCTATCCCACGCCTGGTATGGCTGGAACAGGCTCCAAGTGGCAGTAGCGTCTTCGTAAAAACGAGAGCGGCGGAGTTGTCGTTCCTGCAAGTGAATTATCTGCTGTTGAGCAGTTCCAAACAAAAATGGAACGGTCAGTGACTTGCCGAGTGATACGCACTGTTACTTGCTCATTCGCCCTCCCATCAAATGGGAATTCCACCTGAAAAGACAAAAATGCAGTTGTCATAAATGATATTACACATAAATGCACTTTCGTGACCAGTTTGTCAAAGCATGTTTCCATCTGCACGTAGAGCTTCAGTTCGTACTGTGTATGATGAGCCGGTTACTTCCGTCACTCGAACCAGCCAGGCGCAGGGGTCTTCCGGTTTCATGTTTGAAAGTTCCACAAGCTCTCCCACCTTAAAAAGAATTCACGATTTAGATTATGTTATGCGCTCCCTTCCACCATCAGCAATGCGTTTGCAATAGATTAACGTTTCTGGGATCACAGCAATGTGACCACCTGGGTGGAACTGGATAAGGTATAAATTTATAAGTGGAAAATCCCGGAGGCATAATGTCTTGAAGCTAGGCACCAGGTATCCCGTACGGTAAGAAAGCAACAGCAAATTCCGTAAAATTCTAGTTTCTAGCCCTTGAGGGGGCAACTACAATGTTTTCTCTACAATACAATAGATAACTAAGGGGAAAGAGATTATTTTATATACATCATGAGCTACAGTTTACTGGCCGTGGCATAATTCCATTGTCGTCGCCAGGTTGAGGAGGAGAACGTGCCCTGATTGGCTCTTTTTCTGCCCCAAATTCCACTGGGCTGTCAAAAAGAAAGACATTATCAGCCGCAGCCATAACTTCTCCAGTAGCCAGCTTAAGAGCGATGAATCCTTCTTGCGCATCTTTGCAGTCGCTTTGGATGAGCTCGGCTGGATAAAATGCAGCTCCCCTGGACCACTCATTTGGATCTTGGCTAGGCTCTGCCCATAAGCGAACCTACATAATAGACATCCAGTTCGCGCAACTAGCCGTGCACAATAGCAAAGGCACTGCCCGCAACGCTCCACAGACATGGGCAACATAAACAGAAAGTATTGAAGCATCCATGATAATTAGATCTATATCCTATGATATTTTTCATAGTTAATAGAGGAGTAAATGCTGTGTCATGACATCAGTACGATGACGCGCACGAAACGGGGGTTGCTCGATGGTTGAGCGGGCCTAACCCAGTCTGGGTGCTCCGGGAAATCGACCATGGTATATTCAGCTGATTTAAAAAGAGTCAGACTCGTTTTAAAATGTCATCAAATAAATTTGCCCTGCCACATAACTTCTGAATGTTCCCGTCATAGGCAAAGGGGCATGTACGAAGATGTAGAGTTAGGCATTGGGAATGAGCTGCCACTCACAATGCAAGGATAATTCACTATAATCAGAATGTAGCAGGCTCAAGCTTGCCCCAAATCACAGTCTAATATACAGACAAAGATCACTTGGTGATCTCTGTGTTCAACGCCTTCGAAACTTTGTCGTTATACGTCCATTCCAGAATTTCAACGCATAAGATTGCAATACAATTTCATTGTTACGAAGTTAATAGTCCTGAGCTGTTCATAACATTCTGCATACTCACGTCAACACAAACGCGTCGCCGCTGCAAGCCGAGGTTGCAACATGTTACAAGCCACCTTCATCACTTATTACACGAATTTCCGCGGAACTAGAAAAAAATGTCAACGCCATCATAGCTTGAAACAAAGTAACTGTTGTTAGTATTGTAAACTGAGCAATTAGGTATGTTTCTGAAACAAGTAGAAACTAGCCTCTCCAGGTCGTGTTATCTATCTAATGCTAACTGGGCCCGTATCGCAAGGCAATAAGTTAGTAACCAGCCAAACCAAAACGTCAAGTCTTGTCATTAATTCCATATTAGTGTATTGCCAACAGTCTAGTCTCCCCCATGGCCAGCATACTCCGATTCACGCTCCAACCTTGCGCTGCTGCTCTCTCTCTAAATTCCTTGATAATTTCTTTACGTTGCGAAAGGACTTGTTCCAGAGCGAGCTGTGAAGCCGACCGCTGACCTCCGTGGCCTGTAACGCTGTGCTTAGATAGTTGAGGTACCTGATAAATTTTGTGCAACCAAACATGGGCTAACACGGTAGCCTCAAGAGCAGTGTTAGAATCAACTGAATCCTTCAGAATCACAAAAACTTTGTCTTTCTCTGGCCTGTAAGTGAAATAGTATTGGCTCGATCTGCCAAACGCCGCTATCATAGCTTCAAGGTGCTGTGGAGACTCGCATGCAGTTTCAACACTGGCACCGAGCACAACCTGGCCGTAGCTGTTCCAATGCTTCCCTAACGGTATGAGTGGCTCACGCCGGTTACCTTCGAAAACGCCTGGAACTCGCCGCTCTTTGAGGAACGTATCAATGGAATATGCTAGCCGAGCCTGCACAACATTGATAACACGGTCACGAGTAGAAACGCGGAAGGTGACACCGTTGAGAATAAGAACCCAAAGAGCATACATCTAGCCTTCTAGTGCTCTTGGGATTGGGGTTAAACAACGCGATTATTATTTTTCGTTGACTATATCCATTTTACGAGCCGGTTGTATGTCAAGATGCTGGCAAGATGCTGCTCACGCACCTGATTCATGTAAGGTAGTACGACTGAATCGACTTCCTTCCTACTGGCGACTAAGTATCCTGAAGACAGGAGAAGGAAGCTAACTCCAATTGGCCAGTTTAGCCTAGAGAGTAAGATTCCAAACGCTACCCCACAGATGTCTGAGAGATTAGCGACACTCTCACCCTTTGCTGTCACATCTGCGAGGTTGTTTTGAAGAGCAAAACTGCGGTAGATAGGGGCGCGGGTTGAAGATGCAGCAACAGCTGCAAGATTCTTCAACAAGTTGGCGCTGCAAGCAAGCAGCAAAAATTGCTTGGGGTAAGCTAGAGTTGAAAGCTCCAGAATAGCACCAACCTCCATAAAGAGATCACCTAATAGACGAAATTGCTTGAGTTCACAGTCAAGCTGATGCCCCCATCTAGCGAAGACAAACCGACCAAAGCGCCCGGCGCCGTCTTTCAGGACCCAATTAATTGCAGCGGCAGATGTACCGGCACCTTTTTTCAGACCAACGGCGGAAAGTAGTGCCTTTGTTGTATAAACACTCAAAGCCCCCCCGAAAAAGTACTGCATCCCCCTCCAAGACATGTACTCGGCATACTGAGGAGAAACAGACTCTGGGAAGCCTTGGGGTACCAAAAAGGATGCACATATTCTACGGAGTGTCTGCCAAGGGCGCTGGTGATCCTGCGAGTCACATGAAGTCGTGATTTAAATATCACATTGATGTCAGCTAGCTCAGGCATACTTCAGACCGACATACCTGAACCATATCAAAAGAGTTACCCTCGCAGGCAGCATTCTTTCTGTCTGCGGCTTTCTGTTCTTGTTCGGTAGATTTCAACTGCTTGTACACTCGCTTTCTACCGCGTGTAACCTCTAGAGCTAGCACATCCTTCTCGTTGACTATGTGCTCTGTACGGAGTTTATGCTTCTTTTCTTGGCCATGGCATGTTCTAGAGTCCTGTTTTGCAGAATCTAGAAATGTATCGTTGACGTCGATGTCCGGATTTTGTTGTTTCAATGCTGCTTGAAGCCTGCGTACGACTGGTGGGAAGCGGGGGAGATCCACATGCGGTAAATGTCCCTTCACTTCGTTGATTGATGAAAGTATAGATGCAGTTTCACTGTGAGCTCCAGGATCAAGTGGACAGGCTTGGATTGTAGCTCGACGTGCACTGTGACTAGAGCTCACGTGAAAACCAACGCTAAATGCGCCGCAAAAGGACCCAGGACAGCGCGAATCGCGTTTAATATCCCTAGCGTTCAATAATTGACGTGTAGAGAACGATATAGACTCTTCGTTTCCCCGCATTTCGTCTGGTGAACCAGAGTGAAGAAAGGAGGCTTGTAGGTCATGACAGCATGGAACAAGTGTACCACGACACGGCACTCCAAAGATTTCTCACGCTTTACAATTATTGAAAAGCTGAAATTTTTGTGCTGTCAACACACTCCCTGTTTTCATGATTGCACGATCAGTGACTGGACAAAAACTTGACAAACGCGCGTGAACACGATGAATCAGCGTCACAGTGCCCATGCTGCTCTTTGAATCCTTGGCCCAGCTTGGAACAGCAACAAGGAGGACTGTAGCTCAAAGATCATTCCGGATGTAACTTCGCGCTATCTTCCAATACGTTAAGTACCGGATTGGCGATACCGATGTTTTTAAGCTCTTGTATATGGGGAGTCTTTGAGCCGACCAAACATGTTTCAAATTTGAGGTCACCCAGGCATTCACCAGCGATGTTCTCGCATATATCTTGTTATAATTCCGTTCTCAAATGATCTTGGCGTTTAAGACTTTATGTACAACTTGTTGAAACACTTTTAAATATGGAAAGTTTAAATTGTAGATATATTATCTTGGTGTGCTTCGCAGATGCACAACTTCAGAGAGTTTACACGTGTTCACCGGCGCCCTCTTTCTCAGTGTTTGCCTCAAGTCCATTCTCAATGTGTGCCATCCCAAGAAAAGCTTGATGATTCAACGGCAACCAGGCATGAGTGCAGTATAGTTGAACTATTTTGAAGTCCACAAGAGTGCTCACTACTCAAGTTATCGATAGATTATGGTAGTACACTGGGAAACCAACCATGCACAAAAATGGATGCTTTTCACAAATTTATACACATCTCACTTTTGTTGCAATGCAAAAAGTACACACCTCAGTTAATTGGGCCATCTACTCAGAGTTCAAAATGTAAATGGTATAGTTACCGTTTACTTGCTCCTAGTTAAAAGAATACTTTTCATCAGCACGCTCACATAAATTTTTTAGCATGCCCTCAGTATCTGCATACGTTCAAGGCTGGTTTGAGGGAGTCCTTCAACACAGCGGACGGTCACATACATCCTCGACTTGTACTGGGCATAAACAGGCCTTACAGAACTTGATCAGTATGCGCTCCTCTGTGCTGACTTTGCATCCATTTGTTCGATGGCACCGCACCACTTGCACACGCTTCATACCTAGACCAATATATACGCACTCATCACTGCACTAAAAGGCTCAGTGCAAACACTACAGTTGCACACTTAAAGTATTTCCAACCACCAGTTTCTTGCAAACACTGAAGATACAATGTGATACAAATTTCGGGCTTCACCAGCGGGAGTTGAATTGAGACAAACTTACAGATACAGAATGGCACATGGTATGACTTGATCTACGGTAACAAACCCATGCCATTTCACTAGGTTTCCATTGGCGCAGCTCCTCCATCATCTACGGGACCTTCTGGAGCTGCTGCTGCAACTGCTGGTTGGTCTTCTGCTAGCTGTGACACAAACGGTTCCAGCGCTGCGCCCTCTAAAACGGTGAACGGTTGATCCGTGCCGACAATGCCCACAGTTACATTTTCTGTGGTGATATCCCCATCTTGCTGTGAAGCCTGTAGTGATGCTGTAATATGGCAGAATGTTGCAGCTTGAAAGATGGACAAAAAGTAATTTGAACGCACTTGTAATGCTGAAAGTGCATGCATCATCAATTCATCTTGACTGTTCGTTGGAAATTCTTCTAACTTGCGTTCTAAGTAAGTCTTGGCTGCCTGTGAACGGGCACCAATGGCCATGGCCTTGTACTTCCAGAATTGCCCAGAAGGACAAGTTTCATAAAGCTGTGGACCAGATGGGTCTACCCCCACAACGAGGAGACCAACTCCGTATGGGCGACACCATGATCGCTGTGTCCGTACCTGGAAGGCATTTCGCATGCTGAGCAACTTGTATTGAGCAAGCAATCGACAATAGATGGACATAAACTAAATTTGCTTGTACACGTAATCCATGTCTTGCCCCGTAAATATTCCCAAAATATTCATGATCTTCAAACAAGTCAGACTCCTCCGAATACTATGCATTCCTTCGTTTGCGGTGACTGCAGCTCATCACAAATGACGACGGCATAACCCTTATCATTCATTCATACGGGAGCGAACCTGATGCTTGTCTGCAACGTTGCGGACAAGCCTACCCACTGGCCTAGAGCTTTCAAAAGTGAACCTACAGAGCAACCGTCTTTGCAGTAAGAGGCCAAATGAGCTTGCCAGCGTAATCGAGGGCTTGCGAACACTGTTAAACTCTGGCAACCGTGCATAATGAGAAACCGTGTTCCTTACCTATGGCTTAAGCACTCATTACGCATGTATCTGCACATGATTCTTCCATCTGCTGTTACTCCAGACATGGCAATACCCATATGTTCGTCCACTTTGAACATTTTCTTCAAAGTTGACGATAACTCTGCCTGTGTCCTGTTAAGTGTTGCAAGTACTGAAAACTCTTTCCCCTGAAAAGCAGTACAGGTAGATCAGATGTGCATAATATGACGAATGCACCTACCAGAAACTTCACTCTCTACGCAACGCACCACGATTCCCACGGTGCAACTGCCTTGTTTCACTGCTTCCATCGCATATTCAACTTGAAATATGCGTCCTTGAGGGCTCCATACGGTAACGTCCGTGTCGTACTGCGTAAACAGCTCAAGCTGTTTTCATAACGTGACAGCTTACATGCTTCAATCTGAGCTCAAACAGGACAAACCTGGTTACGAAACATTATGTTATTCTACAGTTTCCGACTCAAGCTTTTGATAGGCTCTCAGAACGTCTACCCCAGGATAACTGCACTACGATCGTCGTGACACGCGAAACATGTTGGTGAAGAGCCTGCAATTTCTAAACACAGGAAATACAGAGACGGAATGAAGATCAATAACCTTCAATATCAACTTTTTCAAATGGCGATTTTTGATCCATATTCAGCGCCCCGTTGTTGGTGCAGTCATGGAAGATCAGAAGCCGCAATGCATTGAATCGATGCCGGTCAAACAACGGTTCAATTTCTAGCATACATACACTTCCGAAGAAAATCCGGTTTCATTAAAAGGGTCGGCTACATTGAAAAACTCCCATGTTACTTCAAATTGTGTACTAGCGATGGAACTTCTGTTTTGTGGCTCTGTCGGGTTCTCTTCTGTGCAGACGACAGTGCAACCAATGGTAGGAAGGTCAATGAATTTCATTGTATTTACCCCCATTACCTCCACTTGGGATGTTCATGCCACTCTGTCCACAGTATCTGAATCGGTGCTCAAGTTAATGCCTTTTAATGGCGTAAGGCGATAATAAAGTGTACACCATATGCCCACAAGTGAAGACTTCATGTCAAGCTTCTTTGGGAATCATTGCCAGTAAAGCATGTTGAGCAGCCTGAAATCGCGACGTGGGCACTTACTCAATTGTAGAGACGATAGAACGAGAAGGCGACCGTATACTTCTGCAGCACAATGGAGATGCGAGCAGCAAAATCTCCCTGGCATTTCATAATTGCAGGGCGCGGAAAGCTGGCTACGGCTCAGTGCGTAAAATCCTATATTATGTGTAAAGATGGTTCAATTGTGTTTGTCAGGATGAACCCGCGAGTATTAAATGCCGTTGTACGTGTCGAATGGGTGAGAAACTAACCTCTAGCTGCAGTATGGATACCCTTTCAGGTGACCATACCGTGGTGCGCAAGGATATCCCGCTTGGAGCTCGAGAGCGTCGTGTCTCACTTGGCTGTAAGACGCCGCAATATGAAGATTTCGGTGAGAAGTATGACATGCGAATGATTACTTTTCTCTGAATAGCCAAGAACAAACCATCTGATGCCTGCAATGGATTTGATGGATTCATGGTGCACAGGACTTTGTCTTGACTGTGTTCAAAAAAAATACAGTAGAGTTTATATCACACAGGGGTTTACTCCCGACCTGGATCCATACCATATATGCTGTACATTAGGTCACCAGAAGTCTATGATTTCAATTAAGCACCAGATTCACCTTAATTGCTGTATGAGAGGCCACATGGGGGAGAAGTTGGACTGCCATAGTGGCATAAAGCTATACATGTTTTCTGTGATCACAGTGGGGTGCATAAATGAGCTGGTCAAGTTTCTTTGTGGATGAGAGGGCACGACAGACGACTTCTGACATTGCAGCTGAAGCTCTCCCAGTTACAGATGCTCAGCTTGCTTGAAAAGATATTGAAAGGTGCTGCACGTGTCATGAATGCTTTACAACACTGTTGTGTTCACAAATGGAGACTCAGCTAAAATTACAATGCTGTCACCTCGCTACATGGGTGTGAATAATTTGAAACTAATCATGTATGACAGTGCAAGTCTGGAAGGGTATTGGAGATGTCTGTCTGCATACCATGCTGTACACGGCTTCAGTGAAATGCTGGAATGTCTCATAGTTGAGGTGCAAGCACTGAAGAGAATTTTTTTTCTTTGAGGATTGTGGAAACATTTCAGCGCTACACACAATCAAGTGCTGAGACAACTTGAAAATTCCATCAATTAAATTTTGCACTCTTCAGAAGTGCCAGACCATTCAAAATTGTACACCTGTCAGATGTTAGGAAGCAGTCGGCATTGAACTCGAGCCTATTGGTTGAGGCACTTGAGTGGAGTGTGCTTGTCAGGTTAGCTTTACTGTCGACACTGTTAGAAGTTTTGACAATAAAGAATGGTCATGGGAACTTTGAACAGTATTAGACCTCAAATAAAAATTGCTCTCTACAAGAGCCCCCTTGGCTCCTTACACTCACTGGTGGAAATGAAAATTGAGGCACTTTTTGCCAGGCAAATTCATGCACATTCCATCATATACATTGAAAGTAAACTATCAGTGCAAGAACCTACACAAATTCAAATCTTGGGAGGTATGAACTTTTTTAAGCCCTAGGGTTGTGTATTGTGTGTCTTCTGATATCTGGAACTAACTCCGTATGAATGTGAGCACTCTATGATAGACATTGTTTGCAACCTAAGCATTGGTTTATTATACACAGAGTTCTACACTGCAATGGTGCCAAGTAAACTCCATCGCATACATCAGCTTAGATCTTCCCTCCAAGATAGTTACAATCAGTTCTAAATTGATAACATGATCGAACTGTGTGTATTGCATCATATTTCACAGGGCTGACTGTGATTGGAGGCAAGACTTGGGATAAGACTGAAGGAGGATTGTTCAAGTCTTGTGTGCTGGGCTTTTGTGCTGACCAGTTAATGACTTTAGTCACATGTTATGAAACAGGATGTACAGAGCTAGAGTACAGTGACTATGCTCCAAACAGACCTTGCTCCATTCAATTCCTGGTGTATTGGTTGCTAAGTAACACACATGTCTTGGTGCAAGAGTGTACTTGCATGTAGACATCTTTGAATGCTAATTCATGTGAATATTTTGTGCATCGCAAGGGTTTCATTTGATAACAATGTATGAAATATATATTATGCTTAATTTTATTGTATTGCTTGCTCCAAGACATCTTAGCCTTTCTACATTTGGATGATATCCAATCATTGATATTGAAGTAGCAATGTGTCAATCAGACCAGTGTGAATTTTAAGCACACACAAATCCTTCTAAGTTTTGGGTCCTCAGATTGTACAATTGCGCACAATTTGGCTCCTTGGGAAATTGCTGGTTGATGGCAGCTCTCCTATTGATGCAACTTATCATACTACCATGTCCTAGGCACCATAGCATGTCAACCTACGGTTTACGGTCAGCTATGCAAGCTTCAATACATTGCGAGCTTTACAGCTCATACTGCCTTGTACGCCTGCACACAGAATTCTCTGCTTAATGGGCATAAGTTGTTGTACAAGTTGGTTAGTGTTGCACAGACATACTTGAGTATGATCACAATGAATCGAGACCAAGCTAGGATATATCTAAACAATGATCGGGTTCACACTGGCTCATCACAACAACATGCCTATGTAGTTCCCTTATGACCAGCAAAGGGGTATTGTTACGGTGCTCAACTCATAAACGGATCTTCTAGCCCAGTCTATAACCGGTGTGGAAACCCCTTAACATCTGGTCACTGCACATGCAGACACTTCTAGAGTGCTCAGCAATCCCCTTCCACATTCTAGGTGCTTCTGATCAAATAAAAAGGTTTTTCCTTACATGTTATACTTGTTGTGATCCAAACAGAGTCTATTCTCTGTAATCTGAAGTGGGTTTTGCAAACGATTTCACTTCAAATGATCAAGAGTTTAAATAAGAACAGTTGAATTAAGTAGAGCAGATTGTAATTATTCCTGATAATTCACACATAGACAATTGAAAAGCAAGTCTGAAAGATTTCTTCCTGTAAACCTGATTTAGATCTATTTTAAGCCAGCCTGAGAGACTTAACTCTTCAATGCTGGGGAAAACAGATATCTTCCTTGCTGAAAATTCCAATGTTCATATCAGTCCAAACATGTGAAGGGCAAATCTCCTTTTCAAGTGACAGATGTTTGGCTCAACTTTTAGAGAATTAAGTAACCATTACCATTTCAAATTCAATCGCCATCAATCGCCATGGTATGAAAGTTAAAGACTCGTGTGCATTCATCCTCCTCTCCGATGCGTGATCCAAGTCCATGACTGCACTCATATACTAATGCTCTTGGCCTTGATTGAGGTACTCTTGCCATAGAGCCTCATGTGAGCACTGCATTATTTATTACCACATGGAAGCAGATGGACAAACCCTCATCATTTTGTGAGCAGAATCCATCTCAACGCTTTTAGCTTCTCGGGCCATTTATTACCACATCACATCTTCTTTACACAGAAAGATTGACATTAGCTTGTGTGGTCATTATACATTTGAATCTGCCTTGTATGACAGTCCAACCTCATTTGAGTCAGAGTATTGCCCAGAATCTTATGACCAACTGTTGATGTCATGATCAGAGTTTATTTTCTCTTCTTTATTTTTTAACACTAGGGAGTCTACCACCCAATGATTGGAGGCACAGTTCAAAAAGCTGGCTATGTAGTGCTGAACTCAAGCCCTGAAGATCAGATGTACAACCTTTCTATTTACTGTTTTCCATGCTGGGTCAGACCTGATGAGGTTTGCATGCTTTGTCCTAGTTAAATGATAAGATCGTTATGCATGCATATAAAATGCATAGAATCTTCGTCTGTATGTCGTGTGCTGTCCTCACGAAAATTTGTTGTTGAATGGCAAAATTTTGATAAAGCTAGCTTTAGATGAGTCATTTGTGATCCAAGGTTGATGTGTAAGAACAGTGTCAGGTAGAGAGGGGTGGGATGTAACTAAGACACTAAGGCGGTGACAAACAGCCACAGTATCTGCCTGGGGAATGAAGTAGCTCTTGCTGATTGATTCACATTCTTCATATTCCAGTTGTTGAGATATATGGGAGCAAGTTTTGAGCAGCATACAACACCTGGCGAACTCATATTGTTGCACTTGTAATGTTGATACAGTAGCATCACAATTGGGACTCCCTGAGTTCCTATTCACTACGCTAAACTATTTTCACCGAGATTTGTTGTACATAATTTGTACTTACTCTCGTACCTTTGCAGTTTTAGCGAATTCAAAGCCAATTTATTGCCCAATCAGATTGCATAATTGACTCCACATGGTCATCATTTTCACACATTTGCTTTCTATGCAATCTAGTCTCGCTTGCTAAGGTGGCTGACTTGTGGCAATAATGAACAGTCTCACAGCTGTGATGTTTCTTGTCATACTTCCTAGTTCTTGTATGTGGAAGGAAATTGTGCATATACAGTGTTGATCACAGCAGAAAACTGGCAGCCTTATTTTTCACAGCCAATTTAAGGTGCCGGTCAGCAAGGATGCAGCTGGAGCAAATTGAAGGATTCTATCGGGGGCTGAAATGCCATGTTCTCGACTAATTGTTCATAGCAGTGTGCTCCATGAGTTGAGTATGCATGATATTGTGATCAAATTTGAAACTAGAAACACAGCAACATCAGCATGATGCAAGTCCACAGGATCTGAGAAGTCTTGATGCTGACATGTCCTTGAAGGTGAAGCATACTTGAGAACAGCACCTTGATGAGATCCAGCACATCTGTTGTGGAAGGTTCTTGGCCTCTCATGCGTGAACCAACTGCTGGGGGCTTTCACCTCTGTTTCCACTCATACTTGCCATCTGTGGTTGTTTAGAGGAACTTCATGATAAGAACTTCACATCGATTGGGATGGAATCTCAAACAGATGAACATTGACACCATAATCCATTGTTCTAGTCTGTGATGACAGGATCTGGTTTTGTGGAGAAGGCGACAGCAACAGACCTGAAATTTTCAACAGCTTTAGCATACTGATGCTCAAGCCTCAAGAACCATCGTAATGAGCTCTAATTTCAAGAGATACAGCGCTTTGTGGCTGTATCTACAGCCGCCAAGAAGCATCCCCAGCACTGTGACTCAGCATCTACATATGGATGTCAAGATCTTCTGTGAGATTACTGGTCATGCAAGCCACAAAAAAAACACAGGAACTTCAGTGAGTGGTCACCATATTATGGGTGAGGTTATGAAAGTCTGAGCAGATGTGACAGTACAGGATCAGAGGATCTATATTATTGCTACTCACTGTTTGGAACTTTGCTCCATTCTGCTCGGATTCCTTCTGTACATCTGCAAATGCCAAAGACCGATATGCAGCACCCGATCCCAGCCCTGGATAATCAAGATGATGGCTCCTTGTGCTGCCTCAATGACAAGAGGTGGCATCACATTACACTGTATTCTTGTCTTCCAAGTCCTTGGTTGCCATTTACACAACACTGCTGTGTGACCCTCTTCTTACAAGCACTGACTTTTTATCATCATTCAAGATCATCCTTTGGTAGTAATGACTGGGTCAGATATTTACTTTATGTAAGTAAATATCTGACGGCAGTTGGACAGTTGTCGGGACTCACTTGCGTCAGCTAGAGAATGGCAAAATTCAATGCAACCTCTGTGCTTGCTTCTTCTGCAAGCTTGACTCTAGACATGCAAGGATCGCCTGAGAAACTTTGGAATATTCTTGGGTTGATAATACAACAAGTTGATCCGCTATTTGCAAACCTTGGTAGTTCTAAGGCAACCAAGATGTATCATCTGTTCCAGGGAGCTTGGAAATCTTGATTGTGCGGGAATATGAACACAGTGCTATTGTGATGTTGTAAGTGTGTGGTCAGTAAGGTTGTTACTCATAATTCAAATTACATTATACCTTCTCTGTATCTGAGAAACAGCTCATGCCTGAAAGTTGTATGAACATTGGCTGCTCACTACTGTCTATTTGTTTCATGGGAGCACCAGTTGCTCCGTTAAGAAGTAGCTTAAACACTTCTTCCAAAGTTGCCTTGTAATGGCCTCCAGACTTATAAGTGAACTTGAAAACCTCGCTAGCTTCAGGTTCCCATTCCTGTGGATGCTGGGAAACAGGCTCAGGGGCTGCTTGTGTTATAGTTTGTGCATTTGCAGCAGGCAGGTTGTTCTTTAGTTGACATACAGTATTCTTTGTAGTTTTTGAGGTAGAGAGTGTACAATGTCCTTCACAACGCAGCAGTTTGTAATTTTTCCAACATGACAGGATGAAAAAATTACAAACTGCTGCGATTCCAACTCAACTTGCAACAGTATGCATGAAAACGGTATATCTCCTTTGCTTAGCATACCATATCCACACTTTCACTCAAAAGTTATGGGGCAGGATATCTCTGAGGCTGAATGTGGGTTGTTCACAATTCAAGGCAACTCTGGGATGGGGCCAGCACCAATGAATCATCTTTTCGTTCAACACACCCTGCATGTGACTAAGGGCCTCCTTGCTGACAATTCCAAGCCTACAGTATTTGCGTCAAAATACTCTGGAGATGATGATGGTCACAGATGTCGTTGCTGGTGCATAGTGCTAACATCACTTTAGATGCAAGATGACAGGGTATCTATAAATCAGAAACAATGTCAGCTGTTAATTATTAAATAAAACAAATGTTTTAACATACTTTCCATGGCCATAAATTAACATAAATGAGTGGTACAGGGTAACAACTTTTAGCCTGGTTCTGTGAAAATAGTTGCATGGTCCAAGGATAAGGTGAAGGTGTGGATTCAGTACGGTACAACTTATTACCACAGATTTGGATACATTCACGCAAACAATATGATATATTCTTTCCTGGAGGGGTCTAGCTCATTTAAATCACTTTACGACTAATCTCATCCCGGCCAATCTCATTTGTCATCCTGTACCCATACTGCATGACAACTTCTTCACTGACTTCTCTGGCTGTGGTTGATGTTCATTGAGGAATCACTGGTTTAGCTTGCTCAAACCACTGATGAGCGGCATATTGGGCACGACACTTGCCCTTGATGATATGAGTGAGCTGTGGCAGCGTGTTGATCAAAGCATTCACTGTGAAGGCGGTGTCCACAAGGTAGCAGCCTTACATTTGTTGCTCTTAGCTCGTTAAAGCATATGGCACACTTATCTGGGTTCCTGTACCAGTCAGTTTTAGTGATCAACTGCTTGAATTGATGAAAACTGTTTCATCAAGTCATTGGGTACGAGCCTTCTCTCTTTAATTTCCTTTCTTCCAAGGCTTCACAGATGTCTAAGCATCTCAAAAGATCTGCCCATAAAAGAGTTTCAGACTAGATGTCTGGCATACTCAGACACTGTCTTAAAATCCAGCACGGATATACTATACTCGAGCACATTGGCTTAATAGCTGAAGATTTTCAGAAACCACTCCATAAAGCCTATACTACACAGCCAGTGACTGTAGGGTGCTTTTGTGGTACTTAATGTAATGAAATCTTTATCTTGGCCAAATATTCATGCTTTGAGCTTGTGTAGATTGTAACAAATCCCCAAAAGCGCCTGCTCCTGAGGACAGTTAGTTGCTCACAACGCGTATTCCGATGCTTATCAGAAACTTTTATCATATATCTACCTGTGATAATCTCGTATTATCACTTAGATAACGTGAAAATAAAATTATCCATTTAGTTCATAAAGGTGCTGTGTGGAAATGAGAAGCTCAAGCATGACTATTTTAGAATGAAGCTCGAAGGAGGTGCATTATAGGATTTATATTATGCTTACAGTAAGGCACATATACAGTCTGCACTGTTGCCACATTCAACCTCCAAGAAGAGGAAATCATAACATTTTTTAGCTCAGGTTGTCAAGCTCCTGGAAGTGAGTATCTGCAGATAGATACTCATAAATAATTGGACTTTGGACTTGACTCTCAGAAGCTCCACTGCATAGAATTGAAAGTACAGATTCCAAGAGCTTCAATAAGTATTGAATAGTAAACTGCAGCCTCATATCAAGGTCAAACTATTATGTTACTTGAATGTACTTTTTGACTAGAGCACTCTCATATGTTTTATAGGCAATGTATTGTTTACAATGGACACAAGGTTGTCCAAAAGTCTTACAATAACATAAGTGCCATTATACAAAAAATTTTGTCATCTTGAATAGTAGCCCTTAGCTATTTCAGGTTGGCTTCTAGTACTCAAGAGGAAACCTTTTCTTTCTTACACAATATTTAGATGAACAAAATCATGGCAATGTGATCTTGTGTCACGCTGTCAAGATCAAAACCTCAACATGCCCAGTACACACCTCATACCCAGTTCCTTTGTCAAGGAAACCTTGATGGTAGGCTGTGCAGCCAATCTTGTGAATGCTGTGTTTAGAGTGATACGATCCATATCCCTTGCTGCTTGGCAGCACATGTGGCTCCCATTTCCAATACGAGCAAGCTCTTCAATGAATCCTAGAGCAATGGCTGGGCCAAAACCTAACATGTGAAGTGTCAGCCTTTCATCTTCATCCAGTTGATTTTCTTGCCCCATGATTGCACTCAAAGTGTAAATGGTGGCATCCTTGTTAAAATCTCCAGAGTCAGTCAGCAAAACAAAGACTGGCTTATGGGGTTGCCGTACGCCTGCGGCCCGCCTCTGCAGTTCTGAGCCACTTGAAAGCACATACAGAAGACCAACAATCAAAATTTTAGCTCAAATCCAGTTCACCACACCTGCTGGAGGTGCTTGTAGGCTACTTCCAGGGCTCCTTTAAATTGTGTTCTTCCGTCAGGAATGATGTGCATCACCGTGTCCAGCATCCCTTCATCTTGAATGCTTTTTGAGGACATAACAATGTTGGCTCTGTGATTGAAGGCAATGTAGGTGAGGAGGTCTGAAGGCGATGCTGCCCTGCGCTCTTGGATGTACTTCAAACTGGCCTCATGG
>JAULKQ010069769.1:0-20947 GCA_032356285.1 Smithsoniella earleae | reverse complement strand
CCCCACGCGAAGCTCGGCCGCCGGGCCGATCGTGATTTCGCGCGTTCGGAAGCGAGCGAGCCCGTCGGGAATCGCCTGGCCCTCGACGCGCAGACGGAGCCGCTTCGTCCGAATGAGCTCCTCGGGGATGGGCAGGGTCAGCGTGACGCCGGGATGATCTCCCTCCAGGACGATGGGAGGCGTCGATTTCCAACCTTCGACTTCGTCGCTCATCATGCTCGGCTCGAGAACGACGCGCCCGCGGGCGAGCTGCGCCGGGAGGCGGGCTCGGATCTCCACGTGATCCGCGGCGGGGAAGTCGACGGTCGCGCTGAATACGTTGCGCCGGATCGGGCACCCGAGCGCGGGGCGCGATTCGTCCGCAACGGCGCACCGGGCCGGGCCCGGCGCAGGAGCCTCGAGCTGCTGGGTCAGGCGCACCACGGGCTGGAGAGCCCTGTCGGCCCACCGGCGGCACGCAGACGTTCCTCCGAGAGTCAGGGCGGCGAGAGAGGCGAGGACGACGCACGTCCGGCGCCGGCGCTTGGCGACGAAATCCATGAAAAGAGGCCGCGCCGAAGGTTAGCCAGGCGCCGGCTCGGTGTCGAGCCGGCGCCTGGCGCACGCATCACGGGGCGACGACTTCGATCGTCGTCCGGTCGCTGGATTCGATGCCTGTCGTCGGGTCGACGGCGCGGATGGTCGTGGTTCCGGGTGCGATCGCGATGACGCGGCCGGGCTTTTTGCCGTGACTCTGAACGGTTGCGATCCCGGGATCGTCGCTGATGAACTCGACGTACCGGGTCACAGACTTGTTCCTGCCGTCATCGAAGAAGCCGCGAGCGGTCACCCGTCGGTGCTTGCCGACCTCGATCGTTCGCCGATCCGGGCGCATCTCGATCCCGGTGAGCAGTGAGTCGATGGTGATCTGGGTCGAACCGCTCGCGCCGTCAGGCAACGTGGCGGTGACCGTGGCGGTTCCGAGTACCGACCCGCCAAGAACCAGGTTGTGCTCGCCTTCGCGGTCGCTCATGCGGGCGATGTCCGGGTCGCTGGTCGTCCAGGCGGCGTCGTAGACGTTGGTCTGGTCCCCGTCGCTGAGTTCCGCCACGACGCGGAGCTTGCGGCCGGTGCTGCCACGGATCGTCTTCGAGTTCGGTACGACGCGCACGCTCGAGACGCCCCCCGACACGGTGACGGTCGCAATCGCGACATGCCCGCTCACGGCGGTGGCGACGATGAAGGCCTCGCCGTCGGCGAGGAATCGCACCAGGCCCTTGTCGTTGAGATCGTCGACCGTGGCGACCGACGGGTTGGTGGAGCTCCAGTTGACCAACGCCGTGGCGTCGCCACGGGCACCGCCGACGTAGTTCGCGGCTGCACGGAAGCGTCGGGTGGCGAGCGCCTTTCCGGTGAACACCTCCGGCGAGACCTCGAGCCCCACGATATCGCCCGCAACCTCGACCTGCCCATTGGCCTTCAGTCCGTCGCAGTCGATTCGGATTCGGGTCTTGCCGCCGATCAGGAGGCCCGTGACCATGCCCTTGTCGTCGGTGTTGTTGACCGTTGCGATGGCCTCGTTGTCCGAGCTCCACTCGCACCGGTCGCTGATGACGCCCTTCGAGTCGTCGGTGAAGGTCGCGCGCGCTTTGTACTCGCCGGGAGTTCCGACCTGGACGACGCCGCCGTTCGCTTCGTCGACTTCGACTTCGACGACGTCGCCTTGCACGCGCAGGTTGTCGACCTCGGTAGACGAGAGCCCACTGATCGGCTCTGTGGCCGAAAGCGTGGTCACGCCGGTGTCGACAGCGAGGACTTCCCCGCGGTCCAGCGGATCTTCGGCATCGGGGACGTCGTCGCCGTTGCCGACGAGTGCGACGGCGGTATCGTCGACCGCCCAGGTCGCAACCTCAGCCAGATTGCTCGTGACGGCGCCTGTCGAGAGGTCGCCCTCGAGAGACGCTTTGCGCTGCTGATCACGGATGACTTTGAAGTTCGTCGGCTTCACGCGCAGCCCGGTGAGCGTACCTTCGACGGTCAGCGAAGCCCCGGGCGACACGATCTCGTCGGGAGTTCCCGCATTCAGAACGGCGCGGATCGTCGCGTTTCCTGCACCGATGGTCGTCAGAACGCCTTTGGTCGGTGTTCCGTCGCCCCGTCCGAACAGAATCGTGTCGATATCGATCCCTTCCGGGGGGATGGTGCCGACGCCGGCCGGCGTGATCTCCCACGTCACTTGCGACGTGATCGTGCTCTTCGAGCCGTCGGATCGTACGCCGTTCGCCCGAAGCGGGAAGTACATTCCCACGCCGAGCGTGATGTCGTCGGGGTCGACTTCGACGTCGACGAACGCGCCACGCACGTCGACCGGGACCGTGACCGAAACGCCGGTGCTCGGTTCGGTTGCGGTCAGAGTCGTCTGACCGGCCGCGTGCCCGGTGACCTTGCCGACGTTGGCTTCTCCGCGAGCTCCGACCGTGGCGATCGAAGGATTGCCGGTGGTCCAATCGAGAACCTTGCGGAGGTCGCGGGTCTCCGCGCCGTTGCTCAGAAGGCCGTAGACCTTGGCGGTCTTTTCTTCCCCGACCGTGGCTTTGAAGGGGTTCGCGTCCATGACCAACGCGGTCAGCTCTCCCGCGACGGCGATGACGAGATCGGCGACAGCGGTCAGTTGACGGACCGGATCGTTCGCCCGGACGACGGCAGGGCCGATGGCGAGTCCCTCGATGTCGCCAGCCTCCGTTCCGAGGTCTTCGTCCTCGTCGTGGATGAACACGATGCCCGGCGGGCCGAAAACCTGGAACTCGATGTCCTTCGTGATCCGGGTGTCGGTGCCGTCTACGCGGCGGGCGTACACGTCGACCTTCTGGATCATGCCGACGCCCATCGTGACGACGAGGGCGCCGTCTTCGTTCTCGAGATCTTCGTCGTAGTAAAGGTACTGGATCGCGGCCTTGATCGTGGTCTCGCCGTCGGCGGCCGAATTCTGCAGGCCCGACGCCCCGTGGCGGGCCGTGATCACGATCGGTGCGCCTTCGGCCGTCTTCGCGTGTGGTGTCACGAGACCCGTTGCATCGACCGACGCTTTCGAGGGATCGCTCGAGCTCCAGGTGACTTCGTCGGTGATGTCGCCGACGTAGTCGTTCACGGTGTATTGCGCCCGAGCCTTGAACTGTTCGGGGATACCGACGTCGAGGTTCTTGCTGCTCGGTCTGGTCGTGATCGCGACGATCGGGCCCGCGTCGACCGTGAGGATCGTGTCGCCCTTGGTCTTGCTGCCTCCGAACTCGAGTGCCGCTCGGATCTCGACCGCGCCCGGATCGCGTGTGGTGACGAGGCCACGGGAGCCATGCTCCTGGCTCACCTTCGCGGTGCGTGAGTCGCCGGTCGTCCATTCTGCGACCGCCGTGATGTTCTGCTCCGAGCCATCGCTGAACTCGGCGATCGCCTGGAATTGGAAGTTCTGCTCGGGGGCGAGAGTCAGCCCCGAAGGCTCGACGCGGATGGCCGTCAGCACGGCCGCGTGGCCGATTCCGGGGATGCTCAGGAGGGGGAGGAGAAGCGCGAGGAGGGGGAGGAGCAGTGTGGCGCCGGACCCGCCACAGGGGCGGTTCCGGTGGATCGGGCTAAGACGTCCCCGGTGCATGCAACCTCACTCGCTTCATAGGCAGAACTCCAGCGAGCATCATGCTGCAATCCCAGTGCCACGCGGTAGTCAGAAAAAGCGGAGAATCGAGCACGCCCGCATGTCGCGAAACCGCCATGTCGGGCATTTGCGCAAGCTCTGGCGACGAAAACACCCCGAAAAGCCAGGGCCTTTCGAACGCTCGTCTCAGTTCGCTCGGCGCCAGCCGATACGGACCGCGAGCGCGTCGTGGTCGCTCAGCGGCGTCCCGTCGGGGCTAACGAACTCGTCGGTGGCGAATCTCCAGGAGAGGGCTTCGAGCTCGACACCGCCGCCGCTGCGGTACGCCATCTTGTCGATGCGGGCGGGCTCGGGGCAGTCGAGGGCGTCGCACGCGTCGGTGAGGCCGGCCTCCCGCAGCAGTCGCTCGTACTGGCTCTTGTCGGGCTCCTCGTCGGTGTGGAGGTTGAAATCTCCGCCGATCAGGATCGCGTGGCCGACGGAGACGGTCGCCATCGCGTCGAGGATTTGATCGATGCCCTCACCGCGAAGGCGCTCGTCGTTCTCGGTGCCGCCGGCTTCCATGTGGAGGTTGTAGACGTCGATCTCGACGCCGTCGGCGATCTGCGTGCGCGCGTAGCTGAAACCCTTGAACGCGAGGCAGTCGGCGGAGCTGATGTCGCACCCGTTCCAGGCGATGCGGGTGACGGGCTCGAACGGGAAGCGCGAGAACCGGTTCAGGCCGTCGGCGAGCAGCGCATCGGGGCGGCGCGGGTCCATGCCGAGCGGCGCCTCGGCGGGAACCGACTGGTAGGGGTGGTCGACGGTTGCGACGAGCTCTTCGTGATACGTGCGCGTCGGCGCGAACGGGTTCGGGTCCGGCGTCTGCCAGCTCTCCTGCACGAGCACCAGGTCGTACGCGTTCAGCTTGGGGCCGATGAGCGGCATGAACGTCGCGGGCATCGATCCCGACAGCGCATCGGGTAGACCGGCGACGTTGTACGCGAGCGCATGGAACTCGCCGGAGGAGGAGCGGGTCTGGGGGCCGGTCGATGAATCGCCGCACGCGGCGATCGTCGCCAGACACAGGAAGATGACGGTGAGTTGACGTCCCGGTTTCATGGAGCGCAGCATCGCTGCACGCGAGGCCGGAACGCAAGCGCTCCGCGCCGTACCGCCGCGTCCGTCCTCAGTTCCGAACCGCACCCTCGAGAATCCAGTTGCTGACCGCATCGATCTGATCCGGCGAGAGCATGGAGCCGAGGGGCATTTGCGAGCCGGTGATGTCGTCGTTCGTGAGCTTGCGGAAGAGGTAGCTGTCGCCCGTGTTGAAGGGCTCGACGCGGTTCAGCATCATCATCTGCGTCGACATCACGTCGACGATGTTGTCGTACGCGACGCTCGGCGAGAGGTCGAGGCCGTCGCTGGCCGTCGTGGAATCGTGGCAGGCGCCGAGCGCGCAGCTCGATGTGAAGATCGGGTTCACGTTGCCCCCGAACGTGGATTGCGTGCCCGGGGGAAGAACGAAGCTCGCCGGCAGCGGGATGTCCGTGCCGATGTTGACCCAGGCGTCGGGATCGCACGGTGCGGCTTCGCAGGCATCGGAGCCCCAGCAATCGAGTGTGTACTGGTTGTCCGCCGGATCGTCGGCGTAGTCGATGTTCGTGAACTCGCAGAAGATGAACGACGGTGGGCTCCCGTCGGTCTTGAACACGTTGCCGGTAAGGGTGCCGTCGTCGAAGTTGTACGAGATGGCCCACTCCTCGACGCCCACTGTGCGCTGAATCAGATAACGGCCCGAGTCCGGCGTGAGCTGGATCTGGGCGACGGCCCGCGAGGCCGCCCCGATCGTGGCGATGGCGGCGACGGCGGTGGCGATTCCGATCAAGCGCGTCTTCTTCACTGGGTGGGATCCTTTCGTCTGGGCGCCCGGAGGTCGAGGCCTCGACAATACTGCCAAGTCCAACGCGAAGGAGGAAGCGACGTTTGGAAAAAGCCGGCCCGGCGGTCGATTCCGGCTCTGAGAGGGCGGGGCCGGGGCTGATGGGTCGTCTGCGATTGCGACGCAGCGCGCCCCGTCGATAGAGTCGGAGGCGATGGATCTCACGTTTTCGCCGGCCGCAGAGACCTTTCGGATGGGTTTGCGCACTTGGCTCGGGGAGAACGTGCCGGCGGGGTTCGGCACGGACGCCTTTGGGGATTTCGAGACCCTCGACGACGAGTTTCAGTTTCTGCGCAGGTGGCAAGGCACCCTCGCCGACGCTCGCTGGGTCGGGGTTCACTGGCCCGAGGAGTACGGCGGCCGCGGAGCGGGGCCCGAGGAGAACTACCTTCTCCAGGAGGAGATGGCGGCGGCGCGCGCACCGGAGGTCATCAACCGGATCGGCGTGAACCTGGTCGGGCCGTCGTTGATGACGCACGGCACCGAAGCGCAGCGGCGGAAGTACCTCGCCCGGATCCTCTCGGCGGAAGACATCTGGTGCCAGCTCTTCTCCGAGCCCGGCGCGGGCTCCGACCTCACTTCGCTCACGACGCGCGCCGAACTCGACGGGGATCACTTCGTGGTGACGGGCCAGAAAGTCTGGACGAGTTGGGCGCAGTACGCCGACTACGGGATCCTGCTCGCGCGCACCGACCCGGAAGGAAAGCGGGCGCGCGGGATCTCGTACATGGTCGTCGACATGCGGAGCGACGGGGTCGAGGTGCGACCGTTGCGGCAGCTCACCGGCAGCTCCGAGTTCAACGAGGTCTTCCTGAGTGAGGTGCGGGTGCCGCGGGAGAACCTGGTCGGTGAGCTGCACCACGGTTGGTCGATCGCGCAGACGACGCTCGCGCACGAGCGGGGCACCTCGCCGCGTCAGCTCGTCATCCATCGCATGCTGCTCGACGACCTTCTGGGGCTCGCGGGCACGCTCCCCGCCGACGATCCACGCCGCGATCAGATCGCCCAGGCGGCGATCGAGGTCGAGATCGCGAAGCTGAACAACTGGCGGACACTGACGCGCCGCGTGCGGGGGGAGCCGCTCGGAGCGGAGAGCTCGTTCATCAAGCTCTACTGGAGCGAGATGAGCCAAAGGATGCACGACGTGGTCATGGACGTGCTTGGGCCCGCCGGCATTCTCGATGGCGGTGCGCACTCGGTCGCCCGCGGCCGCCTCCTGCGGTCGTACCTGTACTATCGTGCCGCCTCGATCTTCGCGGGCACGAACGAGGTTCAACGCAACATCATCGCGCAGCGCGTCCTCGGACTGCCGCGCTGAGGAGGCCCATGGCCGGATTGCCGCTCGAAGGTTTGCGCATCATCGACATCGGGACGCGCATCGGCGCGCCGTTTGCGGCCACGCTGCTCGCCGACTTTGGCGCCGAGGTGATCAAGGTCGAGCAACCAGGCCGCGGCGACTTCATGCGGACCATCGGCCCGTTCGAAGACGACTATTCGTTGTGGTGGGCGGTCGAAGGGCGCAACAAGAAGTCGGTCACCTGCGATCTCCGCAAGCCCGAAGGCCGCGAGCTCTTGAAGAAGCTCGTTCTGCAGGCGGACGCGATGGTCGAGAACTTCAAACCCGGCACGCTGGAGAAGTGGGGGCTCGGGCCGGACGTTCTCGAAGATCTGAACCCTCGCCTCGTACTGTCACGGGTGAGTGTGTACGGCCAGACCGGCCCCTATGCCGACCGTCCGGGCCTGGATCGCAACGGCATCGCGATGGGCGGGCTTCTTCACGTGACCGGCTATCCGGATCGACCGCCTGTCCGGCCCGGAATCATCGTCTCGGACTACTTGACGGGGCTCTTCAACGCCTTCTCGCTTCTGATCGCGCTCTACCACCGCGATGCGGGCGCGGGAGAGGGGCGCGGGCAGGTCGTCGATCTCGCGCTCTACGCATCGGTGCTGCGGATCATGGAGCACACGATCGCGGCCTACGATCGGCTCGGCGTCGTTCGCGGACGCCAGGGCAACCGGCTCGCGAACTCCGCGCCACTCGACAACTGGCAGACGAAGGACGGAGAGTACGTGAGTCTGATCGCCGCGGGCGACGGTCTCTTCCCGCGCTTGGCCGAGGTCATCGGTCGGACGGATCTCCTGGAGGATTCGCGCTTCAGAACCCTCGCCGCGCGCGTCGAGAACTCGGACGAGATCAATCAGATCGTGTCCGACTGGTGCGCAACGAAGACCGCCGACGAGATCGAAGCACTTGCGCTCGCCGGCGACGTCCCCTTCGCGCGCACGATGAGCGTCGCCGACATCTGCGCCGACCCTCACATCGAGGAGCGCGGCGACATCGAGACGGTCGACGACCCCGTTCTGGGACCGGTGAAGATGCAAGGCGTGTATCCGCGGCTGTCCCGCACGCCCGGGGCGGTTCGCAGTGGAGCGCCGCGGTTGGGGGAGCACAACGCGGAGGTGTACGGCGGACTCCTCGGGATGTCCGCGGAGGAGATCGCGGGGCTCGAGCGGGGCGGGGTGATCTGATTGCGGGGGGCGCGCGCGGCGGTTTTGCTTGGCAGGCGAGGTAGATGCCAGACGGGTGCCCGGCGACTTCGCGGCTCGCGGCTGCAATCGCCCGCCGAGACCTCGGCTCAATCCAACGGGATGTTCGTCTGCGAAATGAATCCGTTGTTGAGCGCCTGCACGTCGTCGTCGGGATTCTCGAGCGTCGATTCACAGTTCTGCGGCTCGATGGCTCCGTCCGCCGTCGGCGCCAGCGAGACGAGTGCCGTTCCGCGAATGGCTCCCGCGGCGCAGCTCGGAATGTTGATGCTCTGCGCCTCCGGCCGCGCGATGCCGGCCGCGAGAGCGGCGCGGCGCCCGCCGAGCCAGGCGAGCACCGCGTCGGCTCCGGCTGGAAAGTCGAACTCCCCGCCGGGCTCCGGGATGCCCTGCGACGATGCGAGGGCAGGGACACCCTGGCGGGCTGCCGTCTTGGCCGCGCCGACCGTGCCCGACAGGGACGCGATCACCGCGCTCACGTTCTGTCCCTCGTTGATGCCGGAGATGACGACATCCGGCGGGGAGCCGGCGGGGTACAGGTTCGCCAACGCGTAGTTGACGGCGTCCGCGGGGCAGCCGTCGATGGCGGCGGCCGGATAGCCACTGCGCGTCGTGGTCGAGAAGACCGAGAGATCTCCGCAGCGCTCCGACGGGCCGGTCGCGTCGCCGGACCCGCTGCGGTTGCCGTCCGGGGCGCACACCACGACGTCGTTCGCGGAATCGGCGCGCAGCGCTTCCACGACCGCATCGATTCCCTCCGCGCCGACGCCGTCGTCGTTGGTCACCAAGATGCGAAGACGCTCTCCGGACGTCGCATCGTCGCCGCAGCCTGCGAGGAGCGCGACACCCAGAACCATCAGCCCCAGTCGTCGAATCGTCATTCTCCCTCTTAGAACGCCAACGGGCGTATGGGAAGGCTACTCGAGCACGCCCTCGGAAGGAATGCAGAGCTCGATCGCCTTGATCGAATCGATGCGCCCCGCGTCCTCGAACTGGTTCGCGACGTGGATGCCCGAGATCTTCTCGTGCTTCGCGGGCTTCGGGTCGATGACCACTCCCTTGTCTTTTGGGTCGAGGGCGCCGCAGCCGAGCTGCGCAATGGTCCGCTTCGCGATCTTGGCCTGGTAGCAGACCAGGTGGTCGTCGGGGTTGCGGACGACGGCGGCTGTGATCGGCTTCGGGGTTCCTCGATCCGGCCCGGCGAGCAGGACCGGTGATCCCGACTTCGAGACGGGGGTGCAGAACTTGGTGATCTTCTTCAGGTCGTAGCGTCGAGTTTGGAACTGGTCTTCGACGTCGACCTGCGTTCCGCGCGGGAACTTCGGCAGCTTCGTGCCGTCCTCGAGAGCGTTCTGCAGCTTTGCCTTGTAGCAGAGGAAGTGGTCGAGGTGGTGGTCGACCGGTGGCGCGATCGGCGCGTCGAGATCCTTCGCCGTCGGCACCAGAAGGGTCACGGGCTTTCCGACCTCGAGGAGCGAGTCGCTGCACTGGTTCACGATGCGGACGTTCGCGCGCCCATCGAAGCCAGCCGCGTCCTTGGCGGGCTTCAACTTGTATTCCTCGAGGTGAGTGCTCTCGTCGAATCGTCCCTCGCCGTTCTTGTCGGCGGGCAGGAGAAGAGCGGTTGGTTTGAGCACGTCGTAGTCGCTGGTCCGGAACGGATCGGTCAGAGTCACCGGGCCGAACTTGACGAACTTGGTCGACCCCTTGGTAGGTTTCACCTTGTACGCGAGGAAATGATCCGGCGGCAGCGCAACGCCAGTGGCGTAGTGAACGAAGATTCGCCCCGCGCTGAGCTCGCCGGTGTAGATCGCGACCTCGTCCACGCGTCCGAGCCAAGAACGGTCGAGGAAGTTGCCCCAGCCCATGCCGACGCGGACGTCGCTCATCGCGGAGGGAAAGAAGGTGTTGGAGCGGTGGAAGATCTCGTTGCCGTCGAAGTAGCCGGTGACGGTCTGCGCGTTCGTGTCCCAGGTGGCCACCACGTGGTGCCACTCGTTGGCCGCCATCGACGATGCGATCGCGTCAGAGAACTGAGGCTGCGTCGTCGCGGTGTCGTCACCGAGGTAGATCACCATGTGGCCGGCGTCCTTCGCCTCGAAGCGAATGGCTCGATTCCCCGAAACGGTCGAACCGAGCGGGCCGGTGGTGAACGGATTTCGGTTGCTCTGCACGGCTTCGGGGTAGATCCAGAACTCGATCGTTCCCTGGGCGGGTAGGGCTCCGAGATTTCCGAAACGGACCGAGTCGAAGGCGCCGTCGAAGCGCGCGGCCTGACCCGCAATCCCCGGGGCGCTGGGCGCGAAGGAGACGTTGCCCGAGTAGGTCCCGTCAAATGCACCGGCGCTGTCGACCGCGGTCGATCCCGTCGTGCTGCCGGCGTCCTCGAAGCGCCACCAACTCGAGGGGCCGTCGGCCTGCACTTCGTCTACGTACGCCGCATTCGATGGCGAAGGCCATGAAGCGGCGACCACCAGTAGGGCGAGGAGCGCGGCGTGCGTGAGAGAGCGAAGAAAGGGGCTCTGCCGTCGGTCGCAGGTCTCAGTCGACATGGGCCAAGACCTACCAAGGAGCGTGGGCCCGAGTGGTTCAATTTCGGTTACAGTCGGCCGGGGAGGGCGAAACGCCCGCAGATGTGGGCGCTTTGGGCCGAAGGGGAGCAGGTGGGTCGCCACCGTCGTGGAGGACGACGCACGCGCCCGGGAGGCCGACGGTGAAGGTGGCACCGTGACCCGGCTCGCTGTCGAGATCGACCGTTCCGCCCAGGTGCTCGGCGCACTGACGCACGATGTCGAGCCCCAGTCCGAGTCCTCCGTGCGGACGTGCGTTCGAGCTGTCGAGCTGTCGGAACGGTTCGAAGACCTCGTCGTGGGCGGAGGCGGGGATCCCGATCCCGGTATCGGCGACCCGAAACCGCACCCCGTCGGCGTCCAGGTCGATCTGCACCTCGACGGAGCCGTGTTCGGTGAATTTCAACCCGTTGCCGACCAGGTTGCGCAGGATCACCGCCAGCTTGCGACGGTCCGTGGCGATCACGACGTCCGGTGCGTCGCAGCTCCAGCGCAGGGAGATCCCGTTGGGGTTGGGAAGCTGGCTGCAGCGCTCCTCCAGGTCGTGGCAGAGCTCGTCGAGTCGGACTTCTTCGGTCACGAGCTCGACCGAGCCGGACTTGAGTCGCGTGAGCTCCAGGATGTCGTCGATCATCTCGGAGAGCTGCCGTCCCGCGCGGTCGATTCGACCGACGGCGTCGCGGCGATCGCTCGAGCCCAGGTCCTCGTCCGCCGCGATCTCGCTGAAGCCGAGGATGATGTTCAGCGGGGTCCGCAACTCGTGTGAGAGCGTCGCGAGGAACTGGTCCTTCGCGCGATTGGCCGCCTCCGCCGCCGTCCGCGCCCGAGCCTCGGTTTCCGCCCGCTTGCTGAGCTCGTCGTGTAGCTTCGCGTTGGCGAGCGCCATGGATGCGAGTTGCGCGATCCCGGTGAGCATCCGCTCGTGCCGTGCCGTCATCGCCCGCGACCGATCGCGGAGTCCGGCGGTCAGCACGCCCACGATTCTGCTCCCGCGTCGCAGCGGTACCCACAAGCTCGTGTGGATGCCCGCCTGCCGCGCGGCACTCTCGGCCGGGCTTTCGTTGGACGTACCGAGACGCAGAATTCCGTCCTGCTCGAGCGTTTTGAACACGGGCGCCGCCTCTTCGGAGCCGACCTCGATTCGGCTCAAAGCGGACCACGCCTCCGGCGTGTCGCCGTAGTGCGCGACGGCACGCCACACGCGTCGGTCTTCGTCCCAAAGGATCGCGTGGCTCACCTCACAGGGCAGCACCGCCGCCGTGATGTGGCAGAGGCGATCCAGGATTCTCGGCGTCTCCAGAGAGGCGATCAGCTCCTGGCCGGCGTGGGCGAGGGCGTTGGAGGTCTCGGCTTCGACGCGAAGCCGCGCCTCGCTCCGGATGAGAGCGAACCGGCTGGTGAACTCGCGTCGGCGCAAGCGTTCTCTTCCGATCGTCGCAACCCCCGCGATCATCGCGGTGGCGACGTACGAGAAGAGGTTGTTGGCGAACATCCGTCCGTCGCCGATCGGCTCGAGAAAGAGAGCGTAGAGGAAGTAGAGGGCGATCAGCTCGCCACAGAGGAGCCACGTCCAAAAGGGCGCCCACGGCATCAGCAACGACGTGCCGAGCATGATGAGGCCGATGCCCGCGAAGTACGGGCTGGTGTGTCCGCCCGTATCGCCCATCTGGGCATACACGGAGAGGCCACCCAGAGTCCCGAGCAGCAGGATCAGCAGCCGCGGCCGTGCGCTCCCCCAACGCGTGCGTAGAGCCGCCAGGCAGGCGATGCCGGCGACGAGGAACGCGAGGCGAATCTCGAGGAGTTCCCACGTCCGATAAGGAAAGCGCGCGAGGTCGACCAGCAAGAAGGGAGGAACGACGGCAATCCACAGCCAGCATACGGCGCGCGCGCCACCTACGCAGAGTTCGACGTTCTCGGATTCGTAGCTCTCCCGCTCGTTCCGACCTGGCGCCGTCTCCTCCACAAAGAAAACCTGTACCGCGCTGCTGCCTGAGGCAAGAGCCTTTTGCCGGGGCGGCGCTCCGACATGGAGGAGGGCATAGCCCGTCGCCGTAGCGCCGCGCTCGTCGAGTTCTGCGTACGATGCGGGATGCGGAGGACACGCCGGCGATCCAGGGGAGCTTCGGGTACGCGGCCCGCCGACCGTTGTCGTCGCGCACGTGATCAAGTGTCGTTTCGTAAACGAGGGCGACGCTTCTCGCGGTTTGCCGCGAGCCGGAACGAACGTAGACCAGCCCGCAAATTCTTGTCATGATCGCGGGATGTCCGATTCCGTGGCTGCCGTGGCCGACCCGGGCTACGCCTCGCCGACACTGCTGCGACTGGCTCTTGGTTTCACGTACTTCTACTTCGGGTTCCTCAAGTTCTTCCCGGACCTCAGCGTCGGCGAACTCTTGGCGGGGCACACGTTGGCAAGCCTCTCGTCGTACTCGTTCGACGAGCGATCGCTTCTGTACGGCCTCGCCGTGATGGAGTGCGCCATCGGGATCGGCTTTCTCTTCAATCTGTTCGTACCGGTCGTTACGGTTCTCTTCTTCGTTCACCTGGCCGGGACATTTCTTCCGCTCTTCCTCCTGCCCGAGTTGACCTTCAAATTCTTTCCCTTCGCGCCAACGCTCGACGGGCAGTACGTCTTGAAGAACGTGGTCTTTGCTGCGGCCGGATGGACCGTTCTCTCCCCTGAGCTTCGCCGGACGCATCGCACATACGAATGAAACCACCCATTGAGAGGCTTTTCGCGCTGGTCGGCGTCGCTGCAATCGCAGTCGGTGTGACCATGACCTACGAGCGCTACCGAGGCAGCGCGCTCAGTCGAGTGCCCGCCGCGTACGAGGCAGCCGATGCTCGCGCGGCCGTCGCCGAGCCCGCCGTCCCGAAGGCCGCCGACCGCGGCGCCGCGAGCCGGTCGGACGAGGCGGTTCCACCGGTGCCGGTCGCCTCGCGGCCCACGGCACTGGCGGGAAACACCGACGAGTTGGTCCTCTATCCCACCCTCACGAAGGGAATGCGCACCCCCTTCGACCTCTGGCGGTACTACGGCCGGGGCGTCACTTCCTTCACGTCTCCCGTGTTGCCGATGCGCTTCGAGCAGTGGCTCGACTTCCACGCGAAGCAGCGCCCGGAGCTCATGGCGGACGTGCAAGAGTACATGAACGCGCGATACGACTTGAGCGGCGAAGTGATTCCGGGCGCGTTCATGTCCGGTGGGAAGCCCATCATGAAGGGGCCCGTCAGCCGCCTCCCCGATGGCGTCGAATCGTTCGAGGAGTTGGCACGGCTGTCGCCGGCGGCCATTCGCAAACGCGACCTGTTCCCGTTCAAGCCACTCGCTCATCCGCTGCAGACGACGGCGCACATGGTCTTCCCCGATACCTGGGTGGAAGCCCATCCGGAGCACGATCGGATCGACGTCGGGATGGACATTCCCGAGGAGTACCTCCCCGAGTTCCCACCGCCCATGTTTCTCACGACGCACAAGGAGCTGGGCGACGTGAGCCGCGGGCAGGAGGTCACTCTGGGGAACTTCTACGAGATCTTCGACGGTCTTCTCACTCCGGAGCAGATGGAGGGTTTGAAGGAGCTTCTGCGGCCAACCCCGACCACGTGGTTCAATCACACCGAACACCGAGTGACGGAGGAGCCGAGCGACGGTGTCGCCTGCTTCGACTGCCACGTGAACGGCCACACGAACGGCGCCTTCGAGCTCGGACCGGACTCGCGACCGAACCTTGCACGCCTGCGCACCGATACGCCGACGATGCGAGGGAACTACAACCTGATGCTGTTCTCGTCGAAACGCTCCATCCGGAGCATGGACCACTTCTCGGAAGTCGAAGAGTACTTCGACGGCGACCCGGGCATGCAGCAGGCGATCGGTCCGCGTGCGGCGAAACGAGAGGTCACCAATCGCATGGGTGACATGAACTCCATCCTCGATTTTCCCCCGGCACCCAAGCTCGACCCTCTCATGCGCCTCGTCCCGGAGCTCGCGACGCCAGCCGAGCTGCGCGGTGAAGCGCTCTTTCGCGGGAAAGCCCAGTGCGCGACGTGCCACTACGGACCCGCCTTCGTCGACGACTACATGCACGACTTGCAGGTCGAGCGGTTCTACGTGGGGCGTCCCGAGGGGCCGATCAAGACCTTCCCGCTTCGCGGCATCCGGGACTCACCGCCGTACTTGCACGACGGGCGCTTGTTGACCCTCCACGACACGGTCGAGTTCTTCAACCTCGTCCTCGGGCTCCAGCTTTCGCCGGACGAGAAGAACGACCTGGTGGCCTACTTGCTCTGTCTTTGACCGCTTCTTTGATCGGGGTGGCCTGTGTATGCGGGGCGCGCCCGCGGGTCAGCTCTCGGTTCCGAGCGGGCGCGGCGCGAGAGCGGGACTTCGGAAGACGGTGACGAGCAACGACGGTAGGAAGACGAGTGTGACGGCCGTCGAGAAGAGGAGTCCGAAGAGGACGATCGCGCCGAGTCCTCGGTAGAGCTCCGTTCCCGCTCCCGGGAGAAACACGAGCGGCGAGAGTCCGCAGACGGTCGTGATCGTCGTCATGAGAATCGGTCTCAGCCGCGCGTCCACCGCCTCGCGCACGGCGCGTTCGGGGGGCATCCCCTCCTCGCGCACGTTGTGGAGTGCGAGGTCGAGCATCAGGATCGGGTTGTTCACGACCGTTCCGAGAAGGATCAGGAAGCCGAGCATCGTGATCATGTCGAACGGTTGGTGGATGGCCGAGAGGCCGACCCACGGGAGAAGCCCGCCGACCGCGTTCAGGATCCACAGCCCGACGATCCCGCCGGCGATCCCGAGGGGCACGTTCAGCATGATGAGAAGTGGGTAGCCCCAGTGCGTGAAGATCACGACGAGGAGCAGATAGCAGAGCACCAATGCGACGACGAAGTTCCCGGCGAGCGCCTCACGCGTCGCGTCGAGCTGATCGCTCGCTCCCGAGAGATCCACCGTCACCCCCTGCGGAATCGCCCCGCTTTCTCGGAGATGGCCGAGGACGTCGCGCTCGACGATGCCGACCGCCGTCTCCAACGCCACGGAGCGCGGAGCGATCACGTTCAAGGTGATCGTTCGTTGGCCGTTGAGCCGTCGCGTGGACGAGCTGCCCACCGTCTCGACGACGTCGGCGACGGCCCGGATCGGCAGGACCGTTTGCCCGGGGGCGTAGATGGGCAGGTCCTTCACGCGATCGAGGCTCGAGGCGACCCCCGGGGTTCCGTAGACGAAGATGTCGACCTTGTCGCCGTCCAAGAGGAACTCGTCTACGAAGGCTCCGTCGGTGAGGGCCGCGAACGCGTAGCCCAGGTCCGCCGCCGAGAGTCCGAGCTCGGCGGCCCGGTCCCAGCGCGGACGGATCTCGATGAGGGGTTGGCCCAGGGTGAGAGACGGAGGATCGGAGTTCACCTGCGCGCCCGGCACGACTTCGCGTGCGCGCCGATCTACCTGCTGTGCAACCGCGTGGATCGCGGCGAGATCGGGGCCGCTGACGTCGACGTTGACGCTTCGCGTCCCGCCGTCATTGCTCGAGATGATCGAGCCCCGCGCTGCGAACGCGCGCATTCCCGGCGTGGAGGAGAAGCGTTCGCTCAGCACGTCCATGAAGTCGTTGATCCGACCGGCGTCGACGGGTTCCGAGATCACGAGCAAGAACTTCGGTTGAACGATCATGTTGAAGTAGGCGAGCGGTGGGATCTCCGGATTGGCGTCGGGGGAGATCTCCCCATCGTCGCCTACTACGTTCGGCAGGAACTGCGCCTCGATACGCTTGCCGGTCGCCGTCATCTCTTCGAGGCTGTAGCCCGACGGTGCGATCATTCGCGCGAAGAGCTTCGGTTCTTCTCCCTCGGGTAGGTACTCGGCAGGGGGCGTGAGGCCGACGATTGCCAGCGCGGTCGCCGCAACGACGGTACCGAGACACACCCAGCGCCGTCGCGAGGTTTCGAGGATCCAGGAGACCCCCCGCAGGAGACGCGCTTTCACCCCCTGCATCCCCTCATCGGCTTCCGGTCGATCCCGGAATCGAAGGCGCGCGCACGCGGCCGGAACGACGACGAGTGCGACGGCCATCGATGCGAGGATCGAAGCGGAGACGGCGACCGCAACGTCCGAGTAGAGCTGCCCCGCTTCCTCCTGAACGAAGAGTACGGGTGCGAAGACCAGCACCGTGGTGAGGGTCGACGCGAGTACCGCGGTCCACACGTTGTGCACACCCGAGATCGCAGCTTCGAACGGGGCGAGCCCCCGGCGACGCTCGCGCTCGATGCTCTCGAGGACGACGATCGTGTTGTCCAGAGTCATCCCGATCGCGAATGCGACTCCCGCGAGTGAGATCACATTGATGGTGCGGCCCGCGACGAGCAGTCCGAGGAACGCGGCGATCGTGCATATCGGGATGCCCGCCAACCCGACGAGGGTCGCCGGTACGGAGCGGAGAAAGAGGAACATCACCGAGGCTGCGAGAGCGGCGCCGATCGCGAGATTGGTCCAGATGTTCAGAATCGACGCCTCGACGTAGCGTACATCGTCGGCGATGAGTCCCATGGTCATGCCGGCGGGCTCGAGGAGGTCTCGGTTCAACCGCTCGACGGCAGGCAGGATCGCATCCTTGATCGCGATCACGTTCGCGCCGGTCTCGCGGCGCACGCCGAGATTCACCACGGGCTGGCCGTTCACCCACGACTGCGTGCGGACCTCGTAGTGCGAGAGTCGAACCGTGGCAACGTCACGCAAGCGGACGAGGGAATCGCCGTCGCGACGGAGGATCAGATCGCGAAGATCGTCGAGTCCTTCGAAACGGCCGATCGTGCGCACGAGATACCGGCGCTTGCCACTATCCAGATCTCCCCCCGAGACGTCGCGGTTCCGGATTCGGATCGCGTCCCTCAGCTCCGTCCAGGTGATCCCTCGCTCGGCGAGGCGGGACGGATCGGCGAAGATCTGAACCTGACGCTCGGCGCCGCCGCGAACGTCGACCTGCGAGACACCCGGAATGCGCTCCATCCGCGTGCGAACGTTGTCGTCGATGAAGTCCCGCATGAGATTCATGTCGAGCCCGCGCGGATTGCCAGGCAGCGGGCTCACGCGGAAGAACATGAACGCGTTCTCGGAGAAGGAGCTCGTGAACAGTCGCGGCTCGTCGACGTTCTCGGGATACGACGGGACCTGGCTGAGCGCGTTGTTGACCCGGATCAGCGCCTCGTTGATGTCGACACCGAAGGGGAACTCGAGCTCGATGTCGGCTTGGCCGGTCTCGGCGATCGAGATCATCCGCAACACGTTCGGGACGTTTCGAAGGTACTCCTCCTGCTCGACCACGATCTCGGTCTCGACGTCCTGCGGTGTTGCGCCCGGCCACGAGGTGCGCACCGAGATCGTGCGAACCTCGAGATCCGGAATCATCTGAACGGGAACGCGGAGAACGGCGAGAACCCCGAAGAGACAGACGATGAGAACCGCAACGGCGAGGAGCGTGCCTCGCCGGGCGATCTGCTCGATCACGATTCCCGTCCCTCGCCGACGGTCGGCAGAACCGCCTCCTGCTCGGCCCGGTCGACGATTTGGACCGTCCGCCCGTCACGAAGCGACTCGTTGCCTCGGACGACGACCCGCGCCCCCGGCTCCAGCCCGCTTCGCACTTCGACGAGATGCTCGGACGCACGTCCGAGGTCCACGACGCCACTCGAGGCCCGCAACGCGCCGCCGTCTCCCTCGACGACCCACACGGTGCTGCTGCCGTCGACGGCGCGCACCACGGCGTCGCGCGGCACCACGACCGTCGGTTCGTCTTGCCGCAACCGGAAGACGGCACGCCCGGACACGCCGGGCACCATGGAGGCCGGATGTCCCTGCGCCACGACGCGCACGAGGAATGTCCGAGCGGTCGCATCCGCGACGGGTACCTTCGCGAGCACGCGTGCCGGAAGGTCTTCCTCGGGATGGGCGTCGAGGCGGATCGAAACGGGCGTGTCCACGTCGATCTCGTCCGCTCTCTCCTGCGGGACGCGGACGTCGAGGCGCACGCGGTCGAGGGCGACCAGCCGAAGAACCGGAGTTCCCGTCTGCACCCATTCGCCCGGGTCGGCGTCGCGCCGAGCGATCACCCCGGAGAACGGCGCGACGAGCTTATGACGCTCCAAGCGCTCGGCCTGCTCCCGCTGCTCGGCTTCGAGGCGACGGAACTGCGCGGACGCGACCCGGGACTCGGCCTGCCGGGCATCCGCCTCGGTCTGGGCGATCGCACGTTTCCCGAGAAGTGTGATGGCTTCCTCTCGAAGGCGCTCGTTCTCGCCCAGTCGCGCTTCGGCCTCCTCGACCGATGCTTGCGTCCGTTCGAGCGCGAGACGCGCGAGCGCGTCGTCCAACTCGAGCAGGACTTGTCCCTCCTCGACCCGGCTTCCCGCGTCGACGTGAACCGCGGCTACGAGTCCGCTCACGCGGGGCGACAGCGCGGCGACGCGCTCCGAGGTGACGGTTCCGGTGAGCGGGAGCGACTCCACCAATCGTCGCTCCGTCGACTCGACGACCTCGACCTGCGCGGCGTCCAAGGCGAGGGCGGGCGTTCCGACGGCCAACGGTAACGCGATCGCGAACGTGGCGACGAGGGAGAGGATCGGCGGGGCGGCGGGCTTCGATCTTTCGTGGCGTTGCGACATCCTCCCCATTGGTACTGGGTTCGTCTCCCCTCGGCCATCGGCGGCTGCGTGTTCGAGGAGGCGACACGCCGTCACGCGCGTCGAGCCGCGTCAATGCGTTGACGCAGCGTCGGCAGCGGGCACCCGCGACGACGAGTGCCTTGGGCGGTTCATCGAGAGCGTCGATCGCTCACGGCAGGGGCGAACAGCCGCAGCTTCCGCCGGAGAAGGTGCACGCCTCGCCGGGTGGGCAGAAGAACCCGGTATCGCACGAGGGGCTGTCGCACGTTCCCGCCGTCGACGCGCAGACGCAGTAGCCCTGGCCTTCGAGATCCAGGGGGACGCAGGAGTGGTCCGGACCGCAGGTTCCGCCGCAGGTCGGATACGTTCCTCCGCAGAAGAGCGGCGCACACCCGAACTCGAGAGGCGCGAACGGAACGCACTGCATGTCGGGCGGGCAGACGCCGAAGGCCGGGCCACACGGGGCGTCCGGTTCGACGCAGGCGCAGTGTGGGTCGTAGATGCCGATGCCCGGTTGCCCCTCGCAGACCAGGCCGTCGGGGCACGCCCCCGCTCCGCACGAGAGCCCGGTCGTACCGCAGGGCGGGGCGCCCGCCGGTGCGCACAGACACTGATCCGATGCGCCGGGAATGAACCCGTCGATCGGCCAACATTGATCCCCCGCCGGGCAGGCACCGTTGCACGCGGGCGCCGTGCCGCCGCATGGCTGGGTCTCGAAGTTGCACCGACACGGTCCGCCGGTGACGTGAGGTGCGCAGACGCCACCGCCCGGGCAGCTTCCACCGCACGCGACGACCGGGGAACTCGGGCAGTCGAAGCCCAGCGCCGCAAGGATCGCTTCGTCGCTACAGTCCGAGAGGGCCGACGCAGGTGCGTGTCGCCCGACGAATCGTCCGGGGTTGTCCCGGCGGACGGACGGACCGGAGAACACGGCGCAGGTTCGCAGCGAGCCCATCCGAACTCGAATCGCGGCCGCGCCGGCGGCCGCGTCCATCGTGAGGCCGACCCGCCCCCGCACGCGAAGAACCCGACTGCTGCGCAGAAGGACCTGTTGGATCTCTCCGGTGCCCACGGGCCCGCCGCTTCGATAGCGGTACGTGGCTACGCGGCCACCGAGCGTCCATCCGGGCACGCCTTCGCCGGGCGGCGCATGGAGCGTCGCCGCGCCTTCGCTGGCGGTGAAGACCTCGACTTCGAGACCGGCGTTCGCCGGATCGTCGGGCGTGCCCGCGTCGGGGAAGGGGAACGCGGGGTCTTTCGAGGTGAACTTCACCTGCGTTCCCGCCGCATGCCCACGAATCGAGAGCACTCTACCGGAGATCGGAAGGTCGGCGGCCTGTGCGGCCGCCCCGCTGACGACCAGCAAGAGACACGCCGCGAATGGGCCCGCTTTCGCGGAGAGACGTCTGTCGAGCTGTCGAGCCTTCACGCCGCTCTCCTCCTCGGCCGAGATTGTACCCGTAGACCGTGCCCGTCAAGGCGGCACTTGGGGAGAACCTGTAAGGTCGAACCATGCGGCGACTCCGGATCATCCACAGGACGCGGTACCGGTACGAGCAGCCGGTAGGGCTCCACGCGCACAAGCTCCTGTTGCGGCCCCGCGAAGGCCACGACGTCCGGGTC